>CM076577.1:139289863-139556589 GCA_034641835.2 Pinus albicaulis | reverse complement strand
CCTAACTGAAAATCCTCTGCTTTAGTCCTTTATCAAACATTTTCTTTAGCTTTTCCTGTAAGACTTGTGACCTTTGGTATACCTCTTCTCTGGTTTGTTGCAGGTGGATTGTTTGATTAATTCTTCTTTGAATGTCATTTGGCTCCACTTGAGCCTCCTGAAGTAATTTCATGACAGGGATTCCTAAAGATGATGGGAATCTTGCTTCCAGACCATAAACTAACTCATATGGACTAGTCCCAATGGATTTCTTGGTTGTAAGTCTGTCCGCCCATAATGCATAGGTCAGTTTCTTATGCCAGTTCTTTTTATTTTCCTCCAACAATTTCTTAATGATATTGATCAAACTCTTATTGGAGGATCCTGCTAGTCCATTACCCTGGGGGTAATAGGCTGTTGAATGGCCTAAAGTAATATGATATTTATGGCAGAAACTAATCATTTTCTTTGATTTAAATGCAGCAGCATTGTCTGTTATAATCTTTTCCGGACATCCAAATCTTGAAAGTATGTTGGTTTCAAGAAACCCTATGATTACAGAATCATTGGACTGTCTACATGGGATGGCTTCAATCCATTTGGTGAAATAGTCTGTAGCAGTTCAAATCCATCTATGTTGTCCTGAAGAAGGGGGGTGAATCTCTCCAATAAAATCTAAACCCCATTGTTGAAAGGGTCTTTCTGTGGAAACTGGTTTTAAAGGCAGAGGTAACAACTTTCTTTTACCCTCAAATATCTGACATTTGTGATAGCTTGTTACAAATTTCTTTACATCAGAAAATAATGTTGGCCAGTAAAAACCAGCCCTTAAGATTTTGTCTGCAGTAGATTTCCAGTAGAGATGTCCTCCACAATCCCCTGCATGAAATTCATTAAGCACTTTATCAGCTTCATCTTTTAAGAGACAATTCAATAATATTCCTTCATGATTCTTCCAAAATAGAGTGCTATCTAAAATACAATATTTCAAAGATGTCATTTTTAAAAATCTTTGCTTGGTTCTGGACAACCCTGGAGGAGCTTGCAGGTTTAATAAAACATGAATTATATCAATATACCAGGGTGAATCTAAGAAAGCTTGACTGATCTGAGGAGTCACCATCTCTTGCTCGTTATCCAGTTCATTGATATCTAAGGCTTGGCAATTGGTTTCTGTCATAAGTTGTGCTAAACCTTGGCCTTTTATCAGTTTGGTTGGTTTAATCTCAATATCATATTCCAAAATGGTAGCTATCCACTTACCTCGTTTACCTTCAATGTCATCTTGAGTCAAAATATCTTTAACTACTGCATTAGGCACATATGCTATCACATGAGAATATAATATGTAAACTCTGAAATCTTTGATTGCTTTTACCAATGCAAAAGCCTGTTTTTCCATAATATTGTACTTTAGAGGTGCATCCCTCAGTGCTTTACTAAAAAATGCTATTGGTTTTTCACACCCTTGGTCATCTTTTTGAAGTAAAACAGCTGCAACAGTATGTTCAGAAGCAAATGAAAAAATAATAAAGTCTCTATCAAATTTAGGACTGGTCAGAACTGGTGTCCTTGTTAAAGCCATTTTAATTTTCTCGAATGATTGTTTGGCTTCTACAGTCCAGTCAATGCTTGAATCTTTCCTCAACATGTTAGTCAGTAATCTAAGTAACTCTGCTAGACTAGAAATAAATCTTCTCAAGAAGTTGATTTTTCCTATAAATGCTTGCAATTCTTTTATGTTTCGGGGGTGGGGTATTTGCAAAATTGCTTGAATTCTTTCAGGATCAATCCTAATGCCATCTTTAGAAATGATATGTC
The DNA here is from genome assembly GCA_034641835.2 of Pinus albicaulis. Classification (NCBI taxonomy): domain Eukaryota; kingdom Viridiplantae; phylum Streptophyta; class Pinopsida; order Pinales; family Pinaceae; genus Pinus; species Pinus albicaulis. Next base: position 139,554,789 of record CM076577.1, on the reverse strand, counting down.
CTAAAAGCTTTCCTTCTTCCAAACCAAACAATGACTTCTTAGGGTTTAAAGAAATTCCATATTTTCTGCACTTTATAAATACTTGCCTTAGGTGATCTAAATGTTCTTGATCTGTTTTAGAAAAAACAGTCAAATCATCTAAGTAAATGACCAGAAAATCATGTATCTCTTTAGAAAAAGCAATGTCCATCGCTCTTTGAAATGTAGCTCCTGCATTTTTGAGCCCAAATGGCATTTTGACATATTTAAACGTACCCCATGGTGTGGTAAATGCTGTTTTATCCTGATCATCAGGATGAACCAGAATCTGGTTGTACCCTGAAAATCCATCCAGTAGTGATATTCTCGAAGATCCCACTACCCTTTGCAGAATGTGGTCCATTTTCGGCAGAGGATAGTTGTCTTTTAAAGAAACTTTATTCAAATTCCTTAAATCAACACACACTCTGATTTCTCCTGTCTTTTTCCTTGTTGGTACCAGGTTAGAAACCCATTCTGAAAATCTGATAGGAGCTATAATCCCTGCTTCAAACATTCTTTTGATTTCCTTTTCAATTGAGGGTAATAAAACAGGATTAATTCTCCTAAGCTTTTGTTTAAAAGGTTTCTGGTCTAGTTTCAAAGGTATAGTATGTTGAATGATGGATGTATCATAAGATTTGAGGTCTTCATAGCTCCAGGCAAAGACATCTTGGAATTCTTTTAATAGTTCAACATATTTAACCTTCTGATCTATTGGAAGAGATTTGGACAACTTAACAATTTTTTGATGTTCTGGTGTTCCTAAGTTGCATTCTTCCATATCAGCCTTAACAGGTTCCATTTTAGGTCTGAATGGAATATCATTTGAGTCGAATAGATCTTCCAAAGGTGTTAATCCTTTGGGTAATTGATTATCTTTTAAATTAATGATTTCTGTTTCATCTATGATCTCATCAAATTCCATTTGTTTCAAATTTTGTATGTCTTTTTCAGTGAACGTGGTTGGATGCAGCATATGAATTGCATTTTCTATTGAAATTTCTATTTTTTGTTCTTTTTCTTGATCAAATTTATCAGCAGTTATGTCTTCATCTATATTACAGTTAGAAAACTCATTCTGAAGTGTCAAAAAACTATTGATTTGATTGTTATTCACAAATACTTGCCAATTCAAAAGATTGTCTGGTATTGCAGGCCTGTGCCTTATCTCAGCTGAAAACTGATGATTGGAATCAAAAGGCAATTTGCATGTACTAGCAAACATTGCTAAATTGTGAGCATGCAAGTTTTGTTTCCTGGGAATTTTGGCAAGTTGGGCTTGTAGAAATGTGTTGAGAATCTCTACAACTGTCTCTCGGTATTGTTTCAGTCTCATGTCCTTTGTTGCACATTCTCCTTTAATTTGTTGGATAATTAGTTCAGAGTCGCCTATGATTGATACCCTAATGCCTCCTAACTTCTTGACATGTTTAAGCCCCAATAAAAAAGCTTCATACTCTGCCATGTTGTTAGTGCATTTGAAATTTAACCTATAAGCATGACCCTCTGCATGATTGTTCTCTACATTGTGTAACCAAATTCCAGCTCCTGCACCTAGTCTGTTTACTGAGCCATCAAACTCTAAATGCCATAGAATTTCATGTTCATAATCTTCATCAATTGTTTTAACATATTTTCTGACAGGAGCTAGTTGTTTAGTTTTTTTAGGTATTTCTCGGTCATCTGGTGTTTCTTTGTTTTCAGAGATTTCTTCAATTTTAACCGTGGTTTTGTTTATGACTTCCATTTCAGGAGCTTCTATTTCAGTAGGAAGATCTGACTCAGCATTGTATAAAATAAAAGAATCCATGTCAGAATGTACAGAATAAACAGGGAAGTTTTCAGGCTTCTCTTGGCTACTCACTAAGTACTTCATCAAAGTTTCTCTATATAATCTTTTAGGTTGACCAAATACTGAAATAGTTGCATAAGACATGTCTAATTGAATAGATCCTCCAAGTTTAGCACCCCAAGACCTAGACAATAACATACCATATTTCGGTGGAATATCAGCAACTACTATGTCCATTAAAACAGACTTAGCAGGGTATTGAACCAAAGTGACACACAGATCTTTAATTAAACCTAAACATTTTACCTGACTGGAATCAAATGAAAACAAATCTTTGTACGGTCTGGTAATATCTAGATTCAATCTTTCCATTACTGCTTTTGGCATCAAATTGTGAGACGCTCCAGAATCAAGCATTGCATTATGGAGTATCTTGTCGTGAACATTCAGGCTTACATAAAATGGAGGAGTTCCTCCACTTTCTGGTTTGCCATTAACCTCAGGGCCAAAAAGAAGTTTGGGTTGATCATCAAGAATATTTCCTGAATCATCTAATCCAGTAATGTTAATGTTTAAAGACTTGGAAATCTGATTCCTATAGACATCATGTTTAGCCAATTCTGATAAAGGAACAGCTATCTTGAGTTTGCCTATTTCAGCTTCCAGATTAAAGGGTTTTTCTGTTTGAGCTTTAGTGTTTTGCACAGTTGGATTTTCTCTGTTTACTGGATCTTCAATGTTTTTCTCTTTTTCATGAATGAAGTTTTGCTTTGAAGATGTTTCAGGACTAACTTCTACTGTTTCTTCTACAGTTCCTACATGAGGAGATGTATTGGATTGCTGTTTGTCGATTGGTTGGTTGTCAGAGACATCTTCAATTATTGGATTTGAAAAACTAGGAGTTATCCTAGGCAAAATTTGTATTTGGGGAATGTTTTTTACAGGGGAAGTATTTTGTACAGGGGGAATGTTTTGTTTTCCTTTGACATTTTGTTTTGTGGTTTTCTGTTTATTTTTCTCTGGTACATCTATCCGTCTACTTCTCAAGTTGTATTGCTTATGAACCTCGTAGATTGCTGTGTCATAGCCTTCTTTGAAATCAAAAGTCTCACCTGAATGAGTGTGGAATGTTTCAAGGATATGATTCTCTTGATCATCCCGAGATAGGAAGACTTCTGGTTCATCTTTGTCCTCATTGACATTGTTTATTTCTACATCTTCTGTAGGTTCTTCTGAGGTTGAACCTTCAACAAAGTTTTCTTGGAAAGGTGGTCTAATGTTTTGATCAGGGACATTCTTTCCAATATTTTGGTTCAGATTCCTCCTAAAGTTTGGGTTTCTTGCAACATTCTCGTTATCAGTAGCAGACTTTCTTTCAATGGTTTCCACTCTATCACCTAATCTTTCCATACCTTTAATGATTACATCCAGCTTCTTTTCAAAAGCTGAAGGTTCTTCATTCATAGGCATTCTTCTCTCTGCCCTAGCTCTGGCTCGTTTTTCTATCAGATTCGCTTCTACACTCACCACTATGCTTTGCATTTCCTCTAATGTTTGTGGAGCTCTTTCCCTAAGAGAATAAGCTATATCAGAGTCAAAACCATCTGGAAATTTGACCAACACGTTATTAGGTGGGGGTCTTAGGTTCAGAGGAACTGCATGATATGATTCATTAAATCTTATGATGTAATCTTGTACGGTTTCATTTGGTCTTCTTCTTAATTTTTCAAATTCTGATAGGATCTGGAGAGGATCCTTCTTTTTCTCCCATCTGTTCAAAAATGCCCTATACAAAGCTTCTAGATCAGCAATACTGTTCGGGGTGAGAGCCCTAAACCAAGTTCTAACTTCTCCAGTAAGACTCTGTACAAAAATTCTCATACGGATATTATCAGTATCAATCTCATAAAACTCAAAGTAATCTGTCATTCTTTTGGTGTGTTGTTGAGATGTGTAGGTACCTGATCCGTCAAAGGGTGTGATCTTACTTTGGTAGTCCTGTGGTAAAGCTAGAGGGTTGGCTGGTAACTGTAAAGGGGCATATCGATTAGCCATTGGAAGATAAAGTGGAGTGACAGGAGTAGCCGGTCTAGTAGGAGGAGAAGGTGGTCTTACAGGAGGAGATGGAGGTCTTACGGGAGGAGATGGAGGTCTAACAGGTGTTTGAAAAGTGGCTGAGCTCGGAGATGCTTCAGTTATCACAGAAATGTTTGAGCTTTCTTCAAAGGCTTGCTCAGATTGAATGGAGTTATGCAATTCTCTGTCAAGATGATGTGAAACAAATCTGTATTGCAAATCTTCAAAGAACAAAGGATCCGGAATTAATCTAGATAATTCAGTCTCAGAGAAATTTACAAACAAAGATGTTTCAAATCGTGCATCAAAAGGAATGTCATCAATATAAATAATTTTCACAGGACAAGATGCAGATCTAGAAAGTGGTCTAGAACTACCTGTACTTTCCTGACTTTCTCTTTCAGAACTTTCTTGACTTCCTTGTCTTCTAAGAATCCTAGGGATCGGGTTTGGATTTTCAAAAATTGGTGGTGGATTTGGGTCAGGGTTTGACCTAGTATGTCGAATCCTTTCTGAAGCCAGTTTTCTTAGAATATGTGTTTTTGGATTTTGGGTTTTAATTGAAAAATAAATACAACTTCTACAAATTCTTTAAGAAATAATGATATGTGATTAAGATTTCCTCAAAGATCTGTTTAAACTCGAGAATCTGATTGAAAAATTTGAAACTAAGATTCAACTTATAAGCTAAATCAGAGATAGACTGAAACAACATTTATTTACTTTTGCATTTGCATAGCAAAAGCAATTTCAAAGGCTACCTGGCTGATCTTCAGACTCTGTCTATAGCTTATAAATCAAACACTAGTATCAATAAAATGATTCAGTCCCCAGTATGGTCGCCACTATGTTATCACTCAGGTTTTCCTAGAAGTTGCGTAAGAGGAAAGTATACCCGAGGTAACCACAAACCAACCTTTTAGATGCAGAATCTAGCCAATCTGCATCCAGAGAGGGCTCTCTCTTTATGATTTATCTTTGTTCTTTTAAGGTTTTAGGCTAGTTATAGATTCAAAGTTTGTTTTGGGAAATGGTGGAATCCACAAACTAAGGGCAAGGTTGAGGGCTTTCAGTCCATTGGGCTATGGAGTCTAAGGATGGCTTTACTGGATTTCTTTTCTAAACACAAGATGGTATTACAGGGCAAGATAGCTAGACAGAGAACAATCCTTAAAGTTTAAAGTGGATGGATGGTCTTGAAGGGATGAAAGGCAACTAAGAATCTTTCACCATATTCAAGAGAAAGAAGAGAAATGACTACAAGCAAAGAGCAATGAAGGATTATTTGTTACAGTAATCAACAATGTTGAAATCAGCAAAACATGAGCAATTAAGAATTCATGCTTATAACTAATCCAGAAGAAAACATCGAGAATAATCACATGTGAAAACAGAGTACAATTAAGCAAATTCTGTTTCAATCCTTTATGTAAACTATTCAGAAACGGATATGATGATAGCATAAACTAATATAAAATTTAAACACAAGGGTTGGAAAACTTATTGAACTGAAGTCCAACACATGAATCCTGCAACAAGTCCAGTGCTTCAAAACGTCATCCAGTAAGCCACAAGTAAATTTGTCCAAAAGCTTTTTATTCCGAAAACCTCAATGTTACAACAGAGTAATAGAATCCACCCACAACTCTCTCTTTGAGGGTTTATTTATACAAAAAATAATCCTAACAATCTTACTCTATCCTAGCCAATAATCCAGGCTGACTTAAAGCATATTTACAAACAAACAAGAGACACATGGTCTCGTAAAATAGAATAATGAGTAACGGCTGATGTGTTGTTCCTTTCTTCATGGACGTGCTAAGGATAAGTGCTTAAAATAGGGCTCTGTGCTGTCCTTTGCGTATTCCTTTGACTTGTTGAATACTCTTTCTTCTCACGGATACTCTTTAACCTTTCTTGCTGATACTCTTTCATCTGCTTTTCTGTTTTTTACCATTTACTCAATAGTAAAGATAAACTTTCATCCTGAAAACATTTTTTTACAAAATTTCCAGCATTTCCTTCCACCACTGCTCATCTGGTATCATTGTTCTCCTGAGTTTCCTTAAAGTTTCATCTGCTTCAGTAAGTTTATAAAAAGTGGGCTCGTTCGGAAATAGATACTTTAGTTCATGCTCCAGATGAAATAGATTCCTCACTTTTTCATAAATACTTTTCCCGGTTGGTAATACAGGTTCTGATGAGCTAGTAGAACCTATAGATGTATTTTTAGCATGAGCTTTTATTATTTTCTCATATGTTTCCAAGTCTACTATTTGATCCTCCGTGAGCATGGGACTTGGCAATTCACTGTCCAGCAAAGCTTGAAACTTCTCTCTGAAAACGTTGATATCGACCAAAATGTCAGTACACTTTCTTTCTAGATTTTGCATGAAAGTCCTTTTGGTGAAAACTCTCTTTGCTTCCAAAACTACACCTGTTCTGTCATCAATTCCTAACAATGCAAGCTGTTGTTTTGTTCTGGAATTCAAAAATTGAATGATCTGTTGGGCATGCTCCGGCTTGCCCCTTAATTCATGTCTAGTTTTATTTATTTCTTCTTGTGCTATCTTGACTAATTCATTTTGCTCAAAAATAGCTTGAATGGAAGGCCAAATATCTCTTATTAATTCAATGATGTTGCTCCAAAGAATATCATTTATTTCGTTCAGAGGCTTTTCCAGTGAAAGATCTTTTTGCAAAGCCTCAACCATTTTCTCCAATCTTTTTATTTCCCTGAGGTTGTCAGCAGCTGTCTTTTTGGATGTGTCATATTTTCCCTCCAATTTTGTTAATTGTAATTTTGTTTCTTGGAGTTCTGTGACCTTTAGCTGCAAACTCTCCATTTGTTTAATTAAATCTTCAGAATTCAAATTAGAAATGTTCACCTGAGATGGTTGTTCCTGCTGTCCTGTAGTTGTAGTACCTGTTGTTGAAGTCTGCTTGATATTTTCCTGTTCCTGCAATGCTTTTTCCAACTCCTTCTCTGTTTCATTTAGTCGCTCTGTCAAATTCAAGAGCAACTCCATCATTTCTTCTTGTGAATTTCCTTTTATAACTTCTTGTGTCTGAGGGTGCCTCGAGGCTGGTAATTTCAGCTGTTTTCTGAGTGCAGCTATATCATCCTCTTTCTTTTTTTACCAATGCCTCAATACCTTTAATGTCTTTGGGATTGTGACCCAAACCAATGATGATCTCTTCTAGAGATTTTATTCTATTGTCCTTGGCCTGGGAGGAGGCCCTCTCAATCTTTAATTGTGCAGTAGTATTATTCAAGGAATCTTGCAGTGTTAAAGCTGCCATGGCTTTGTTGGTGAGAGTAGAATAAACCATTTCCCCTGTTTGTCTATGAAGCTCTATCTGATCCAAGGGATGGATATCTTTTGCTAAAACTTCAAAATTTGTTCTGATGTAATCTGTTGCTGAAGTTGGCTTTGGCACCTTTGCTTTGAAGTGGCTCATTTGCATTTTACCTTGTGAAAGATCAAAGGCTGACATCAACCTTTGCTGATTGTGAGGAGCCATCTTCATATACTGATCGTATACCTTCATTTTCAATGGTTCATTCTTTGTTTTGATATTAATGAAGGTTTTCTTAATGTCTCCAGTATCTGTCTTTGGCGGTCTGAAAGAAGATACTTCAATGCTTAAGTGCTTTTGTATCCCTTTCTGGCTTATGTTTGTTTCACTTGCTGTACCTGTTTGCTGACTGTCTTCTCTACCATCATCAAATACTTCATCTATAATTTCTACATCTGGAGGTGGATCAGACTTGTGTTTTTTAGCTTGATAAACTTGTGGGGCTCCTTTTGAAGGTGTGGTATCTGGAGCTAGCCTCTTTTTCCCTATTTCCACATTCAGTGGAGTTTGCATCTCTGGAACTTGGATTTGCTTTGCTGGTGTTTGAGAAGCCTGAGATTGTTCTGGTGCTTTGGAACTTTGTGATTTTTCTGCCATTACCAGGGTTTCAATGACCTGAACTATAGGTTCTTTTCCTTTACCCTTGGGCTCTGCTGCTACTGATGGACTATCTTCCTGTAGAGCTTGTTGTAGAGTGGCTGCTGATGATGTGCCAATGTAGGGTACCTGTATTTGATCATATGTTTCTAGGTCAAATTTCTTCTCAACATCTTTCATAAGTTTATTCAATTTGGCAGCTCCACTTCCCTCTTCAACAAGTGTTCCTTTAACCCATTCATCTTGATTTGCATACTGTTCTATGTCAGGATTTCTGTGATGTACATAAGGAGATGACTTATTTTTTAACCTTCTTTCACAAATGAAACCAAAGGGGTCATAAGGGACCCAACGGAAAGATGTCTGGAATTTTCTCTCTAATAAAAGTTCTGCTTCTCTCTCAGCTTCCCTAGAATTGCAAATGAAAGGACCTAACTGGCTTTTGATCCTTAACTGTGCTTTCTTCTTTACATTGCAGAAATGGATCACATCTGAGTTATTCATCTATCTAAAGTATTCCAAAGCAAAAATTCTCATTGGTACATATCTGGGTAACTTGAATGGACGTAATTCACATCCATAAATCCTGATGACTGTATGGTTTTGGTGCAAGTACCAATCTCCAATTTTATAACTCTTAGACAATTGCAAGGTCTTTCTAATTTCGGTACTAAGCCTGGGGGGAGAAACTCCTGTTAACAAAGTTGTAGCAGGATGTACAAACTGATCAATGAATTCTGAATAGGAGTAGGGAGAATCAGAGGACAAATGAATGATGGGGGACCAAAAAATAACAGACCTGGGATTACCTTTAGCATCAAGTTTCTGAACAGGGAAAGGGAATTTATCTGAGTGATAGAAAATTATGAGATGATAGATAACTGAGGAGTACTTGAAAACCTTTTCATCATCTAGCCTTAAAAATTGATCATGGATTTTGTTGGCAATGAAGGAAGCATAATCATACTTAATCTCAGGAGGCTGCCCAGGGGTAAAGATAGATAGCAAAGCCAGAGTTATCTCATCTACATACTCATTGGTATTGAATCCTAAGACAAAGGATATTACATTCACAATAAGCCTTCCCAATTTATTGAAAAAGTAAAAACCATAGGGGGGAGTCCCTTTTGGATGATGCTCAGGTAACATGAAATACTGACACATTGCTTTCAATTTCTCTGGAGTTAACAGTCTGGTTTTCTCAATCAACCCTTCCATGGATAGAGGTGCTAATTCTTGTTCTGGCTCAAACTGTAACATAGCATTGATAGCTTGAGGTGTGATAGGGAACAAAACACTTTGATCAGGAGCTAATACAGCTCTTTGTGTGGGATCATAATTTGCATGACAATAATGAATGATTTAAGGGAAAACGTGGACTGTAGGAATAAAATACCTTGGGAGATTGGATTCCCACAACCCTATAAGATCTTGCCCCTTTGAGTGTTCATCTCTGCAGCGACAGAAGCTCAAACGGGGACTTTCATCAAAATGCAGGTCTTTTATTTGGAAATCTTCATCTATCAGAGGTAAATAGTCCAAATCTCGGTGGGGAGCATTCAAAGGAGTGATATTTAGAGCAGTTGGGGCCTCCATTTTGGTTCTTGTGGATTCAAAATGGAGGTTTTAGTTTTTCTTGCAGACCGGGCGGGATGTCTGATAAAAGAGGAAATTGGAACAATTCACAGGTTTGGGAAGTAAATTCACAGGTTTTAAATCTTCAATGAGGACTCAGAGAGGATTTTTAACCATTTTTTCAGAGAAAAAACAAAGGAAACTAAGCTTGACTTGCAGTCGGGGCGCGAAATGATAAATACATGTTTTTAGATGGAACTGGTTCTTTAACAGGTAATGAACAATGGCGGGGACGTTCTTCAACACGGGCGCAGCTGAATTTCGGAGTAAATTGGTGTATTTGCAGTGGAATTTGAAATTTCAGCGGGAGCTCTGTCTCTTTCAGAAACTAAAAATAACTGAAAAAAACACGAAAATGGCTTATTTACAAGTCAAAAAGGGTTTTTGTCTTTTTCGAGGTGATGACGTCATTGACGTACGGGGTGACGTAGGAAAGTGGGGCCGGCGGTATGCGGTAAGCGGTAAGCGGTAAGCCCGCACCGCTTATGGACGAAGGCGGTAAAAGACGCGAGGGGAGCGATTCCATAGCTCTGACGCCACGTGGATGGTCTGACTAGTCAAAACCACCCATTCCCCGCTGGCTAAATAACTCACACGGGATGGGCAGCGGGATTGATCATGACCGTTGATCAATGGAGGGATGATCCGACGGCTGAAGGAAAGGGAAACATGCGGGGGATTGAAAAGTGGGCCCGGCGGGATTTACATTCGTTTAACCGTTATTTAATCGCCCCGGGAAGATTTCGATTGGTAAGTGAAAGGTTATTAATTAGTTCAAATAACTAATTAATCCCATATGCAAAGGTAAAGGGTCGAGGCGGAGTTGGCTTGAGAGGAATGCCACGTGGACGGACCACGGTGGCGCAGGACTCCGTCGCATTTTATTCTTGTTTTTGGTGTTAAACACATATATTACATGTCTAACGCTTTTTATATATATTTTATTATACGATGAATTAATTAATACACAACTAATTCACCATAGGGCGGGATTAATGTATAAGGCTATAGTTTTAACCAAAGGGCTTTATAAAGCGGGGTGTTTATTTTCAACGTGTGGGAATATATACTTTGGTAAAACATTATAATAAAGGGTTTTGGGGATATTTATTAGAAAAGGGAGTTATATACTTAGGAAAGGGGATTTTACTAGGGATTTAATATAGTAAAATCAAATGTTAATATGAAAAAGGACAAGGAAAATCAAAACATCTTCGTACATCTAAGAAAGTGATAACTTATGAAGTAAATTGCAACATTTTATCTTCAACACTTAAACTTAGAATAACAAGTTGTTTTGAGGAATTTTATGGAATATTGCATCAGTTTCCTAAGTAAAATAGGATTTTACTTAGGAAAAAGTTAAAGATGGAAGATAATCAACGATGGATTATTTCAAGTGCTTAGGTCTTTTGATCATTAGGCCGAGGGTCCGGTCCCTCCAGAAGTCAAGGAAATGCCTTGAGCCCCTTTGATCTCCAATTACCTTAGTACTTTTGGGGAAATTAGTAAAACTCTTGAGGGGGAAAAATGATGGGGGAGGTTAATGAATTTGACTTTGCTTGCTGTGATTTTTCAGTGTATTTTCTGCTTCAGTACTTTTGATGAAAGTAAATGATTAACTAACATGTAGCAACACCATTCATCAGATAACATTTTGCAGCACCATCTACCTACCCTATCTACTTAACACTACCATTTTGTCTTCTTTATTAGGGTGCATTTAGACTTGCAAACCCTGATCAATCTTTTCTTTTTACATGATGAATCTATCTATTTCTACCCTTATTACATCCAAGGGCTCAGATTAAACTGTTGAGCACCTTTATTCACTCTACCTAGCTACTTATCTGCCAAGATTAAACTGTTTGGCTAGATATTTATTCTCTAATCTATAACATGAAATTGAAATATGACTAAGTCAAGTTTAAACAGTTTGACTTATTCATGAATTGTGGCAAAGGTTTGACAAGCTGCACACAATTGATTTATTACAAAAATGAAATATCAGTGGCATTTGGATTTGCACACTTTCTTTGGTCTATTTTTTGCTTGGGGTTCATTTCTTTCACTTTTTTGACCATTTTATTCTTTTTACCCTTTGATCTTTCTTTTAGGGTATACCCTCTTTACATTTTTTAAATTTTTTGATTTTTGGTTTTTCAAGAATATGGAACACCTTTGCTCAAGTAAGAAGGTTTGAACATATTCCATACTTCCATCAAGACAATCATGAAAGATGAAACCTATTGATATAGGAGGCTAACACACTCTTCTCACAAGATTCCGTTGCACTATGCTAATTATCTCACACCGTGATACAGAGCATCTGTGGCTTAATTGTCATTTCGTATTTGGGTGATTTAGGGGGTGATGTTTTTTTTAATTATTTTATAAATTATGCACATTTTAAATAAATTGAGAGGAAAATATAAGTGTGAGGTTTATTGTAAATATTCTCTTAATAAATTGAGGATATGAGTGGAGTTGAGTTGTATAGATATTTTAGGGATTATGAACTCCTTAAATGGAACCTAGTTGAGTCAAAAGAAGGATAAAGCTATTTTAGAATTTGGTTGAGTTATTTGTGGAGGAAATCATGGATTCAAATTAATCCATGATTATGTATAAATATGAGCTTTGTATGATCCGGATTTATGCAGGAACGCAACAGAATAAACATATAACCATAAATACAGAGATGCAGCGGAAATAACACTTCATTTCATTAATATCAAAGAACCGAAATTTGCTTACAGACAGAATGGAAATAAAACTAGCTAGGGCGCTGGTACCTATCTCTGAGAAGAGATGTGGTGGCTACAGGCCTCTGAACTGAGTTACAATGAGGCTCGAGGGCCTATTTATTATTTAGAAACAATGGGAAATCCTAAACAACCCAAACCCTAACCCTAGGAGATGAAGCGCCAAAACTATGGGCCCCGTTTGGGTAAATTGGTGTTTCAACTTCCCAGGGGCGTAACTTTGGCATACGATATCCGTTTGACACGTACCATACCTCGTTAGAAAGATCTATCTAAGGAATACAAATTTGGAACGAGAAAAATCGGTCCATGGACCCATGTTGCTCTCCGTTTTCCCCAAAAACGTCGTTTAGGGCCTCAAAACGGCTCCGGAAGTTTAGGACCCGAAAAACTGCTAAAAATAGTAAACTGTGCCGAAACTGAAAAACTGAAATAGACAATGGTGGAGCCCCAAGTGGAATAGGCGGGTGACCACCAATATCCACCCGGATCATTCCTCCCCCCTTAGGAAGCAATGGTCCCCATTGCGTTAAGTTCCTCCATGAGATGAGGAAATTTCTGCTGAACTTGGTCCCTGGTGAACCACTTTCCTTGGTGCAGGAGTTGGCCAGCTTTGACAACCCGATATAGTTGGATCTTCTGCTAGCGAGTGTTCTTGATTTGCATGTCCATGATGCAATCTGTGGTGGCTTGTTCCATGCAGTCTGGATTTAACTCAGTTGGTGTGAGTTGTTCTGCAATGTCTGAGGTGTCCAGTAGAGGTGGGAAGTAAGGACGAAGGCGATCCACATTGAAGACTGGGTGCAGACCAAGGAATGGTGGAATACTGAGCTCGAATGCATTGTTCCCCACAGCCTTGGTGATGGTGTACGGCCCGTATCGGAGCGGGCGAAGCTTGCGGTGGGGTCCAGTGAGGCGCTCCTTCTGCAAATGTAGCCATACTTTGTCACCCACCTGGAAGTTGTGTGGCACCCGGTGTTGATCATGGCGTTGCTTGTACTTGGCATTGGCTCCGTCCAATATATCATGAACCTGTTGGTGGATGTGTTGAATGTGCTCGATGAAGCTACTGGCTTTGTCAACTTCAGACTGGACATGAGCTGAATTGGCCTGAGCAGCTGCAAATGGCATGGCTACGTCAATGGGACATAGTGGCTGGAATCCCAAGCCCACCTGAAAGGGGCTATGGCCGATTGAACCGTGGAGAGCCCGATTATAACTATGTTGTACATAAGGGAGGCTCTCGTCCCATGTGCGTGGATGCTTTGAATTGTACATGCGCAGAATGTGTACAATCATTCTGTTGACGACCTCTGTCTGGCCATCTGTTTGGGGATGGAAAGCTGTGGACTTGGTGAGCTTGGTATCCAAAATTGACCAGAGGCTGGACCAAAATGTGCTGAGGAACCTGCTATCCCGATCTAATATGATAGACTGTGGGATCCCAAAGTGCACCCACACTCGTTCAAAGAAGAGTTTAGCAGTGGCTTCTGCTGTGATATTCTTCTTGCAAGCCGCCATAATGGCCATCTTCGAGAATCTGTCGACGACCACAAAAACACAGTCATTTCCCTGCTTAGTAGAAGGTAGGCCTGACATGTAATCCATGGAGATGGATTCCCAAGGTCGACTAGGGGTAGGTAGAGGAGTATATAGGCCTTGCTTCTTGATGGTCGGTTTGGCAATGGCACAAGAAGTGCAGGATCTGATGTGCTTCTCGACATCCTTTCGAAGGTTCGGCCAATAGAAATACTTCTGAAGTATTGCTACTGTTTTCTCGACCCCGAAATGCCCAGCGACTCGACTGTAGTGTGCTTCCCATATCATCTTGGCACGCTCGCTTGAAGGAACACAAAGGTGTCCCAGGTGACATAAAAGTGCATCTTTGAGGTGAAAATTTGGAACTTGCGTGCCCCCCAAGAGTGCCTTGTAAGTGTGGCCGAATTCTGGGTCACTCTCATAGAGAAGCGGCCAATCAGAAGTCTCGTGCCCACAAGAGTTGAGCACAATGGTGAGCGCCACGATCGGTGGTCGGCTGAGGCAGTCTGCAACATTATTGGTGCTACCCTTCTTGTACTTGATGTTCAAATGAAACTGTTGCAGATATGTGGACCACTTCTGATGGCGATCATTCTGCAACTTCCCTTGTGTCTGTATGAACTGCAGGGGTCTATGGTCCGTGTGGATGATTGTTTCCTTCCCCAAAATGTAATGCTTCCATTGTCGACAAGCTTGCACAATGGAGTACATTTCTTTGTCATATGTGGGGTACTTGCGAACTGTGTGAGACAATGTCTCACTGTGAAATGCCACTGGATGTCCCTGTTGAGTAAGAACCGCCCCAATAGCATAGTCAGAGGCATCTGTCTCGATCTCAAATGGCTGTTGCAAGTCTGGTAAAGTGAGCACTGGGGCAGAACAGAGGCGATTTTTCAATTCTGTGAACGCCTTCTGTTGAGGTTCCGACCAAAAAAAATTTGCTCTCGCACCTCCCTTGGTGACTTGACTCAAGGGCCAGGTGATATGAGAGAATCCCAACACGAACCTCCGGTAGAAATTAGCAAGACCCAGAAAGCTGCGAAGCTCTGTTATAGTGGTTGGGGCTGGCCAATCCCGAATGACTTTGATCTTGGCTAGATCCACATGCACCCCCCTTTCATCAATAATGTATCCCAGATATTGAACCTGGGTCATGCCAAAAGTGCACTTCTCCAAATTGGCACACAACTTGTGTTGCCGCAGTGTTTGGAGGACTTGTCGGATGTGGTGAAGGTGCTCTTCCCAAGTCCGGCTGAAGATCAGAATATCATCCAAGTACACCACTACAAATGAGTTGGTGAATGGCCGCAAGATGTCATCCATCATCCTCATGAAGGTGGCGGGAGCATTCGTCAACCCAAAAGGCATGACCAGCCATTCGAAAAGACCTTCCTTGGCTTTGAAGGCCGTCTTCCACACATCGGAGGGTTCAATTGGTACCTGGTGATACCCAGACTTCAGGTCAATCTTGCTGAAATATTTGGCACCTTTGAGTTGATCTGCTGGTCATCAATCCGTGGGATCGGGCACCTATTCCGGGAGCAAATGATCTTGTTCAAATGCCTCCGATAGTCAACAAGAGTCTCCATGTCCCATCCTTCTTCCGTACCAACACGACCTGCTCCCACATGGCGATGAACTGGTCCGATGACCTTTCGCAATGCTCCCCGAATCGCCTTGATTTCATCATTCTCTGTGTACCGCAGCGCCTCGATAGATTCCGTCCATTAGGTAGCGGCGACACTGGGCCGATCAATCGGTGCTTGACCCGATGTGCGCGCAGGAACGCCCGTGGGTGAGGTGAATATGTCCCCGTACTCCTCCACAACCTTATCCATTTGTTGTTGTTGTGCGCAGGAGCCCCCGTCCGGGAGGCCGGGCCGCGTCTTCTTCTTGCTCGTTGATCATCAGAAAAACGAATTTCCTGGTTTGGGAAATGAGCTTACTACATTGTTTTGCAGTAACCAAAGAGATAGTCGTAGGAGGTGGTACCTCCGGTATCCTGTACAACTTATTTCCCAAAGTAATAATAACAGCACGAGGTCGAGACTCATACACAGCATGACGCTTCCACAAGTATGGTTGTCCTAATAATACATCAGAAACATCAATAGGAGCAACATCACATAATACCTCATCCGTGAAGGGCTCGATGCTATAGGGAAGGCGACACTGCTGGCTGACGCGGAGATCTCGTCCTTGGTGAAGCCACCCGATGGTGTATGGATGTGGGTGAGCTGTGGTCGGCAAGCCCAACCGCTTCACGGCGTCTGCTGAAATGAGGTTCTTTTGGCTCCCATTGTCGACAATGAACTGTACGGGGGAGCCCTTTACCCACATCTGGGAGTGGAAGAGACGTTCCTCCTCCTCTGGATCTTCCGGTTCCTCCTTCTGGACCTTTGTAGTGGCAACAGTGGCGTTGGGCTCCGCATCAATAATCCGTTTCCCTTTTTCATTCCCCTTTTCAGGTTCTGATTCGGAGTCAGAGCATGCATCTGACTCAGAAGCCCTCATCTCGGCCACTAGCGACTGCTTGGCCCGACACTCACTTGTGTTGTGAGTGGAGCTCTTGTGGAACTCACACCACTTTCCCGTGTCCTTCTTTGGATTTACGGTGTTGTTCTTGTCTTGTGGCTTTGATGGGTTGTCTTTAGCCGCCATGCTCTGTCCTTTGTTTCCGCCATGCCTTGGCTCTGTCCTTTGTTCTGCGGTTTGGAAGCACCTTTCCCTTGCTTTTGATTCGCAGATCCAAAGTCTCGCTTCTTCTGCTTGAATTTCTGCTCAATCTTGGCAGCATACCGGTATGCCGTACCAAGCAAGGAGATGTCAAGGAACTCCATTTCCTCCTGAATGTATTTGTGCAGACAGCTGCGATACTTTAGCACCAGATGTTTCTCTGAATCTTTGATGCCCAACTTTGTGCGCAGGGTATGGAACAGATTCGTCAGCTCATGCACATCTTGATCCCTTTGTTGTCGCAGCGTGGTCCATTGTATGTACTTGTCCTCATAGCTCCCCACGGGATAGTATTGTTCCTTAACGGCGTCTCGGAAAGAATTCCAAGTTGGTACGGCCGAGAACAGAGAGGGTTCTATCTAGTCCTTGTTCTCACAGTAGGTTTCCCACCAGTCCTTAACATGGGGGGTAGCTTTGAGGAGTGCAAAAATAATCTTCTCCCGGTCTGAAAAGTCATGAACCGAGAAATATCCTTCTAACAAATTCAACCATTTATCTACAGCATCTGCGTCTATTTGACCCTCAAATATGGGAATGTCAAAATTTACTTGTACCTTAAAAGGAGTCGCGCTTCCAGAGTGGCTGCTGGATGCAGATGCGCCGCCGGTGGGTAGCCGTTGAAGGATCTGAGCAAAGTTATCCATCATCACGTTCCTTTGTCTTTCGAGGGCCTCTTCGAGCAATATTTTGATAGGATCTCCTGCTCCCTCATCTTTCTTTTCGTCCCCCATGGGCGTTCGTCGAGGTTTGCGAGGCTGATCTTGCAAAGGTTCCACCAGATCGAGCCCTAGCTCCTTATACCCCGACCTCGTTGGGGACATGCAAAGAAGGATCGAGAAAAAGCAGACCGCTCCGATACCACTGATCCGGATTTATGTAGGAACGCAACAGAACAAACATATAAACATAAACACAGAGATGCAGCGGAAATAACACTTCATTTCATTAATATCAAAGAACTGAAATTTGCTTACAGACAGAATGGAAATAAAACTAGCTAGGGCGCTGGTAGCTATCTCTGAGAAGAGATGTGGCGGCTACAGGCCTCTGAACTGTGTTAAAATGAGGCTCAAGGGCCTATTTATCATTTAGAAACAATGGGAAATCCTAAACAGCCAAAACCCTAACCCTAGGAGATGAAGCGCCAAAACTATGGGCCCCGTTTGGGTAAATTGGTGTTTCAACTTCCCAGGGGCGTAACTTTGGCATACGATCTCTGTTTGACGCGTACCATACCTCGTTAGAAAGATCTATCCAAGGACTACAAATTTGGAACGAGCAACATTGGTCCATGGACCCATGTTGCTCTCCGTTTTCCCAAAAACCGTCGTTTAGGGCCTCAAAACGGCTCTGGAAGTTTAGGACCCGAAAAACTGCTAAAAATAGTAAACTGTGCCGAAACTGAAAAACTGAAATAGACAATGGTGGAGCCCCAAGTGGAATAGGCGGGTGACCACCAATATCCACCTGGATCATTGTCACAGTGCATGTGTGTAGGGTGAATTCCTTGCACATTACCCCAGATGGGCTTCTATCGCTGGCGAGGGGCATAATGCAGCAGACGGGAGAAGAGACGGGTGGACTAGCTAAGACAGAGTGGGGGTGGAGGTAGTGGCAATGAGCTTGGGCTCTGAAAGCATACTGGATGCAGAGAACATGGAGAAGAGCAAAATGAGCCAAGACATAATGGTTAACGAGGTGGTGGGAGTGGTAATTATAGCTCTAAGGAACATTAGAGGTAGGCGATAAATTCTCCAGACTGCGTTGGGAGGAGTTGATGCCAACCCCCTAACAGACATTAATGGTGGACGTCATTTTCTTCCATTGATTTGAAACATGCCAAAGGAACTTGCCCATCCATCGTCTGTAGTGTGATTAATACAGGAGCTCGGCCTTCCACACATCATGCTAGCAGCATTGGCATGTGGAGGCCTCGTGTCGAGTTCACGACTCATAAAACCCACATCCGAAGGTAATTTGAATCTTATTAATGTCTGATAACTTTACAATTAAAAAGGAATTAAATTGATTATATATGTGTGCCTAACTTCATATTAAACACATAAAAAAATTAAATGTGTTTTCAAATAAGAAAGAGAACCATTAAAATTAATGTTTGATTATAATAGGGCTGGGAAAAAGATTTAAATCTAGTTCATTGGGAAATCTTGTTCACGTGGGGAGATCTTGGTGAGGATATAATAGGGCTAAGACGTGGGGAATTGTGAACCTAGTTATGATGCACGCCGTGAAATTAAATGGGACACTCGATGGGGACGAGAGGACAAGGATTTGGATAATCACTGTGAAAAATGGTTGCTGTGAAAAATGGTTGCTGCTTTGGATTTGGATAGATCTTTATTTGGTCTACGACGACCAAAATTATGAAGATGAGAACGTAGTTCATCTCGTCATGAAGCTCTGTGAGGGCGGCGAACTCTTTGACAGGATCGTCGCATGGGGCCATTATATAGAGCGAGCTGCTATTGTCGTTAGTTGTTAGCATTATGCTGAACTCGTAGAATATGAATACAATTTTTTTTTCACTTCAGGTGATTGGAGGTGTAATCAAATATCGATGGAATTCTTTGCCAGTTGAACAATGGGATGGGATAAAGAATTACATGTCAGATCTCATTATTCAGCTTTCAAGTAACGAATTTCTTGTTGGAGAGGCGTTATTCCACTTGAAGTCTCCTCGACTTGCAGAGGGAGGAACGTTGTTGGAGTACATGCGTCGGCCCACATTCACGTCTGTAGTCGGCAGGATACAACAGCTTGAAATTCTATAGGCTAGTGAGGTTATTGCTAGTTCAGCTGCACCATTTTCACAGAGAAATGTGTCTTTCAGACACATTGCATTTTGTACACTTGCTTCGATTGCATGATGACAGATCAGAAATTCTGAGGGCAAGGGCGAAGAACACCATTCACGACCTTGCTTGAACTTATATTATGCAGTGTACATACATGTATACTTATTGATGCGTCTTCGATCATCATTCTTATTGATACTTATTTGTGATGCGGTGCTATTTTCTCTATGTATGGTCCTGCTGCAAATGAATGAAGGATGGCTCTATGACTTGATGCATTATTGCAGTTTTTTTCAGATCTAGCAATCCTTTTTTGTTAGATTTTAGAATCATGTTTTGCATCTCACAACACCTGAGATAAGAGTTGTTGGTGCCTGCTTAGAAGAGGCGTTGAGAAATTCGTGGACCGTGCATGATTTATTTGTGCTGGAGACTATTGAGTTTGCAGATGACGAGTATGTGGAATTGTCACAATCAATGTTTTTTTCTAATGAAGTCGGATCATACACCAAATCTAGTGATGGGAGCTCGTAAGGAGTTGATGTTGCTTGTATGTTGAGCTGGAGGAGAGAAAGCATTTCGTACAATCTGGGACAAGATCTCGATTGTTGTTATATTGAAGTGCTAAGAATAGTGCTGCATGAAGGGTCGTAGTACTTTGAATTATTATTTTCCATTGTCTAATATTTCTTTAATAGTGGTCATGTGAGTAATGTAAAATTGGTTGAAATAATTAACTTATTTATTGTGACATTTAGTTTGGGAAACTATTGTCACGAGTGCGAGTCTTTGTTGGAATTTCCCATTCCAGCAATAGACAAATTTATTTGCAGGAATGATTTACTACCAAATATGATGAAGACGTGACAATGAAATGGCATCTAAGGATAGTGGTTGGAGCTACATCAGAGATTGGAGGATGATTGAGTTTGTGTGTGCCGAGTGTGGTGGAAACATATCTGCATGTTCAATTGCGAGGATATTAGCTCGACAATGGGTCCTTATTGTTGCAGCCTGTCAGCAAGCATGAGGAGGCATGCTTGGAAGCAGTTACCCTGCCTTGATACTGTGAACAGAGGAAGTGGCATTACGCTGCGATTCCAGAGGAATTGGATACTGAAATGAGAACTTTTTTGGGTATAAAATCGTTGAATTTTATGCATATTGACATTGAATTTGTGGACGACGCAGGATTGGACCATGGAGTCGTGGTTGTGATAAGCCCTTGTGGCTGTTATAAGCCTTCATGGATGTGTTAATCCTTTGTAGTTGTGATAAGCCTTCATGGCTGTGTTGAGCCTTCGTGGCTGTGGTGAGCCTTCGTGGCTGTGTTGAGCCTTGGTGGCTATGGTGAGCGTTCGTGGCTATGATAAGCCTTCATGGTTGTGGTGAGCCTTCGTGGCTGTGTTGAGCCTTCATGGCTGTGGTGAGCCTTCGTGGCTGTGTTGAGCCTTTGTGGCTGTGATAAGCCTTGGTGGCTGAGTTGAGCCTTGGTGGATACATTGTATCTCCTCGAGGCTAAGCACCTGAGCGGTGGAGGTGAATTACTGCTTGTCGAAATGTGAACTAGTAAGCAGGTGAAAGGGTGTTGCTCGTGCATGTTCATGAATCAATGTGGAGTGATCAGTTGTCAGTTATCTGGTAGGGATCAGATCGAAGACAACGTACAGTGTATGATGTTGGGTCTACTCACAACAATAGTGTGGGCAGTGTTCTGGTGAACTGAAATTCAGGGCAGTCGATCTGTAGCAGTGAATGGTGTGGCCATGTGTTGACCATTTCTTCACGATATTGTATTATTTTCATGGTTATCGCTTGTGCTTATATTGTCATTTGGTATTTTTTTTTGTTTGGTATGGGTAAATGTGGACAAGTCTTGAAATTTTATATACATATTGAGATTCACGACCTCAATATGAAGTCATTTTGTTAGAATTCGCGACTCTAACTAATGAAAAGTATAGCATGGAGATTCAAGACGAGTACATCCAAAATTCAAAACTACAAAATCTATGACAGAAATATTCAAGTGAGAAAGCTCTAGCATATGAATGGTATGGCGAGTGCAAAGGATGATGGACAATCAAGTTTGTGAGAGTTTTTTTTGTGTGAGTTTCTTGGAATAAACTCATGACCATGAGTATGAGTCACGGTTTGTAATTAGAAGCAAATCTACATTTCATTTATTGTTTGTATGTGTCGTAAGACCCAGAGAGGCATGCATACCCCTTTGTTATATGTTCCCTTTGTTAGAGAGTTTTAACACCCTGGAAGAGTGTGTCATGCGGGATGGATACACTTGGGTGGGTCGTATTGGTTTTAGACTCCATAAGGTGAAATATTATATCAAGGGGGAGTTAATCGAGAGGTTGGATGAACCATGTATGTGAAAGACTTCCTAGTAGACATTGTGGTTGCACCGGTTGGAACCCATGCATTTTGGTAGATGGTTGTTCCTTTATATGGACATCGACAACAGCATGAACAAGATACAAGGTGTAATTACCAAACAAAATCAGTGTAGTTACCAAACAGGACCAGTTGTAGATTTTTCAGATAGATATTGAGACAAGTAGTCATTAAGGGGGAGTGTTGGAATATGTAATTCCTACTTGTCTTTAGTTGTGGTTTTCTCTATGTATAGAGTCTGCTCCTATTTGATAGGTTAGTTCCTAGTTTGGTGTTGAGGTTGAGATATTTTCTCAACCAAATTATTATGCGTCTAAGATAGCTTCTCTATCTTGAGACAATTCCTTATGTATATATGTAACTTGATTTAATTAATGAAATATAGCTTGTATGCTCAATTTAGTGCCAACAAAAGGCCCTTCTATCCCTTGCCCTACCTCAGAATTTTGCATAAACAACATTAATTCATCCTCTAAGAATAATGGCTCTTGTGAATCACAATTCCTAGCCTTGCTCAGCACTCCACTTTAAGGTTGCATGGCAATCACAGTAAAATCAGTGCCGCCTAATATGTGAAACAAGTTATGACCTCGATCCAACCCATCAAACTTAGCTATGTGTTTATAGAACTCACTGGATCAACCCTATTCTGACCATTTTGACTCATTTGGTTCAGGTCTGGCTGATTTTGGACCAAATTGAGTTTACTAGCTAATCTAATTTAGTTTATTCCTCTAACCTAGTCAACCTAGTCAAGTTGGCAATTTCTAGTCAACTTGGCCTAGTCTGGTAAATATGATTTGAACATGGTTGCATCACTGTTATTGTTATCTCAAAAACATAGTGTATTTTCCAAAAAATTATACTTGACAAAGACAATTCTAAATATTGATTCGCCAACACAAAAGGAAATGGTTTCAACAGTTATCTAATGAAGCTTTATATTCAAAATGAATATCTTGACACCCAAATGGTGAAAAGGATATAATAATTCTGAGAAAAAATAATCTACAGAATGACTTCTTGTCTTCTTGAGTGCCAATTTTTTCACGAGCTTAACAGTACATCGATTAGATATGTAATTCAATCTAGGAGTTTGTAGAATCATAAAACTTTTTGGAGAAGAGAATTTGACTTAGGGAGAATACTCTGAAACCTGATGTTATGCCCATTTATGAACCTGAGCTTTGAAATTGTTCCAATTACAGGATACTGCACTTAGCTCAAGGTCCAAGGATGTGCTTTGTTTTTAGATACCATACTTACTTAACGAAGTCTAACAAATAACTCTAGTTTCCTACACTTTCTGGTGTTTTCTTTATGAAAGTTACCAATTTAAAATAATTTTGAAATAATGTTATTCTTCTTAAGATGTAAAAAGGGACATTTGAGGGGTTTATATTACCTTCCGAGTTGTTCTTTTTGCAATAGCTTTTTTTTAAATTGTGGTTTCCTAAAAGTTACCAGTTTAAAATAATTTTGAAATAATGTTATTCTTCTTGAGATATAAAAAGGACATTTGAGGGGTTCATATTACTTTCCGAGTTGTTCTTTTTGCAATAGCTTTTTGTTAAATTGCATTGTTAGCTGTCATGAAGTTCCATCACTTGGTTATAACTTACCTCCTTTGGGTGGTGCAGGGAATGGAAGAATTTACTAATCGCATTTCAATTGTAAAAGGTGTTTGGTCTATGACAAGACTCTGTTTCCAGCTAGAGCCCCGACATATCATTATCTCAACTATAGGTGTCGCTTACTTTTTGCATTACAAATGGTGTTATTTTTAAAAATGTACTAACACCTTTTTCCCCAAGTGGCTGAAATATTATGTCTTCTGCTCTTTTGGCTTTCTTATTACAACTCTTCATCTCATAATTGGCATGTGATGCAATTAGAATATGATGAAGTGGTATGTTTGACATCAAGGAAAATGCAGAACTCCGTCAAAGCAAACGTATAAACTTTATGTTATTGCTAAGGAAATTTCCAGTGCTAAAACATGTAATGGTGGACTTTAAAGTTTATATAGATTTCATCACTTCAGTGTAGTAATTCATGAATTGTAAACGGTTGAATTGTAAATTGTTGGGGTAATCATCTCACTTTTATGGAATTCCTAATTCTTACTCTTATGAAATCAGTAATTCTCACTCACTAGAAATCCTAATAATCGCTGATAATCGATTTGGATTTTGATGTAACAACAAAAGGACAAACCTCTTCATAAACCTAATGTTTTTTTTTTTTAAATGTAAATGAATTGTTTGACACCAGATATATATGAGAAATGATGGAAGATTCATCTCTTTTTCCCCTTTGTATAGACTGTATTCTGCTAATTGCTTGGATTGATTCATGTATCGTGTTTTGTTGAACAAGGGAAGAAGACTATTAAAATAAAGGATTACTAGTATTGTTTATCGTCATGAATTCCGAGGTTCCGAAATGGATGTCCCCGGGACCAGCAGTATTGTTTCCGAACCGATCAGCGGAAGCGCCGCAAAATGAAGCAAACGAGATGGAGCGATGCAAACATTGAAAAGTGAAGGGGGCATGGAGGAATTTCTGGCTTTGTTGGACTGAATCTACGAAATGAAAAAACATTTAAAAAGAAAGTGCATGAATGTCAGTGGTAGTAGTTTAAGCACAGGAGGTTCCGAAATGGATGTGGTGGGAACCAGTAATATGCTTCCCAAACCAATAGATGGATCAGTGGTAGTTGCGGGATGCTCTGCATGTCCAAACAAATAGATGGGATCAGTGGTAGTTGCGGGATGCTCTGTAAGTCTAGTCTTGGTTGGATGCAGCGGATCAAGTATCTTCTAGCGAAGTTTCAGTCTTACATCATACAGTGTATTTAGAGAGAATAACACGCGTGCTGACTCTTTATCCAAAAGAGAACTGCTGTCTCCTTTTGGATCCATTCAAATCTCTCATTACAGGGCGAGGGCTTCCACCTTAATGGATTCACAAGTTATTCCTCTGCCATAATTCCTATTTCAAACGAAGCTGATATTTACAAGCGACCTGATTTTTTGCAAGCGAGCCTGGACTTTCCTTTTTTCCTATGCTTTATTTTCTGGGCTTTATTATCACTTGTATGTATCGGATCCTATTCTCTGTTTTAGCTTTTTTATTTCATGGTCTCCCTTGTGATGTTTTTGCCTCAGAAGACCGACTCGCACTGGCGCTCTTCATGTTCTGGACACCGTGGGCGTTTCTATTTGTTAAAATGTCTGGCTACATTCTGGTTATTTGGCATACGGTTCTCTGATTTGATTATATGGCTCGCATGGGTACATGTTCTCATGGTTTCTGTTTTTTCCTCCATGCCAACGTCTTATGACGTTGTTTTTATTTTACATCTTTTATCTGGCATATGTAAGAATGGCATGGACTATTGTATCTGATATTTGATCTGATCAGATGAATATGAACTGTTAATATATAGTGTTTTTTCTTCCTAAGAAGCGTCACAAAATAAAACTGAAGCTGAAGGAGAAGAGGAAGAAGAGAGATTCAAACGCCCCCGGATAACATTGGAATGTGAAGGGGGCGTGGAGGAATTTCTGGTTTTGTTCGACAGAATCGAAGAAACCAAGAAACTCTTAAAAAGAAACAACATGAATTTCAGTGGTACAAGGCTTAAGCGCAGGAGGAGGTATTAATTATGCAGTGGAAGAAGATCAGATGTTGGTGGCCCCGGGCGCAGGAGGAGGTATTAATTATGCAGTGGAAGGAGATCAGATGTTGGTGGCCCCGGGCCCCGCCCCTCATGAAGTAGCCACAAGACTCGTCAAAAGCAGTACATTGCCCTGGAAACCCTCCTTCCAATGGGAGGACTTCAATTTAAGTAATTCCCTTTCTGCACAAACAGATTTAGGTGGTGCTGCAGCTACAGAAAACAATAAAGACGCAGAAAAAAGGATTCGGAAGGGTAACAGCCTTTTAAAAATGAGAAGTTTCCTGGGTAGCTGTACGCATGCCGCTGAATGCTCACATGATCGCGTGAATGATGTAAACAACAAAGAGGACAAAGAAGGCCCTCCAGAGTTAGGGTTACGGTTATTTCCGTGTCTCTGATCTCATCTAACTGTCCACTGTGTCCCTGCCGACTGATGATTCCCTACCATCCATCACTCACCCACTCTGTTATGCTGGCGTTATGAAGCGTCATCGAAACAAGTTGCGCAGAATTCGTACTGTAAAACCACTCTGATATGCTGGCGATATCAAGCGTCATCGAAACAAGTTGCGGAGAATTCGTACTGTAGAAGATTGATTTGATTGATTTTGTCTGGTAGTGAAAGCTTACAATGTCAAATTTTTTAACAAATGCAATAATTACTATTTAATGAAACAACATATATGCTTTTTATACTTTAGTATAGTTATATTTATAGTAAATAGTTATATTTAATGTAACTAGCATAAAAGGTTGTTAGAATGTTTTAAGTTGTGAAAATGTTAATGGATTTATAGGTTTTGATTATCTTATGTTAAGATGAAAATGTGCAGTGAAATTAAATTTTTATAGACAATATTTATCTAGAGTGATCTTGAATTGATGTTTTGATTGCAAAAATTTATTGGTATCACAAAATTTCTTCTTAAACGGAAGTTTATTGTGATTGATTTGCCTCTATTTTACACTTTAGCTATATGGCTCTACTTTTTTTTTGGAAAAAACTTGCATCTTAAATGTACAAAACACATTCTTGAGTTGTCAAAGAAAATTAAAGTTTGAGCAGTATCAACTCATATGTAGATCCAAATCATAAATCGTGCCTAGTCTCATATGAGACTAGGCACACCCATCAAATCATAATTTAAAAACCAACACCAAGCAAACCATGTAAGACATATTTTGTTGTAGTTAGGACAGATCGAAACCAATGAAAAGATTCAATCTGGTCGTTTCATTTTTTTGTAAAAATAGACAAGCAACAATCCTACAAACAAATTGCTAGTCAAAATTTCATGCATTGAAGTAAATTAACTTGTGAGAGAATGTGTCATCAAAGAATATTTAGAGTGCCAAGTATTTATGTGCACTTTATATACTAAGTCCTTTGTGTTAAGATACCAAAAACGCCACTCAAACTTCAAATGCAAAGTAAAAAAAATGGTTTTCAAGAAAAAACCTTCCCATATACCATAGTAGTAGGATCTTAAAATTATTTGTGTGTTGAGATATCTCTCTCCATGAACCCAAAAATTATGCCAAAATCGACCCTCTAAGGAAATTATTGGCAAGCTAATCCACAATCACCAACATAGCATTTATCCTCCTAAAATTTATGTCATCATAAAACTCTAATGATAAAAGACTATCAACTAAAGAATATGAGATTACCATGTGGGAAATCCAAAAAACACCACTAATCCCTTAAGGAGGACCATTTTGCTAACCCCTCCTAAAGACCACTATGCTAAACTCTTAACCCAAGATAATATTCTTTGTTAGTTATCCTTGAAAATATAATGGTCACTCATGTCCATAAGAAGGAAAACAATGAGCATTTTTAATAAAAATCTCAATCCCCTTATCGGCTTTTTTTTGTAGAAATTTGAATAATAGCTGAATTATTCACCGAGATTATCCTGATTACACACTATTTAAGCTTCATGCATAATACATAACCTCTTCTACAATTGATCATCAATATGTGGAAATAGAAACAGTCGCATGCGCACATAAAACAATAATCAAGCACACATATCAACACAGTATGTAATGGGGAAAGCAATAGCTGAAAACCCCCAACTATCTGTATATTATAATGATGGAGAACATGTAACAATACATAGCACAAAGCTCTCACAGCTCTCAGCACTATCTCACATGCTACACACAAACTAGCACGGAAGATGAACAAGTCACAGGTCCAAATCTCCTCCACAAGTCTACCTGCCTCTACTGCGCAATCCAAGATGAATAATGATGAGATCCAAGTTCGAATCCCAATGGCTTGTACTGCGCAATCCTCATTGGCAATCTCAATCAATGTGTGTGAAAATCTCATGCACAGCTATAGTCACAACTGATAGTAGACTCACCTTTTCACCCACCTCTAACACTGGTCTCCACTGAACTGTCCATGCATTGCAGTTAACTGATGTGTTCTTTAGTTGATTTATGAGTTAATAATTAGTGAATTAATTAATAATTAATTCACACCACTCATCACTAGTGTATTTGTCAGCTAGACTAAATACAACTAGTTCAACTAAGTTAAACAGAACACAACTCCACCAACTGTCTCATCAACTCCACCAAACTCTGCCACATGAGTTCTAACTGAAGTCAACCATGCAATAGCTCAACTAACCCTTAGGAAAAGCGTATTTCCTTCTGTCACCTGCATGTGCCACATCCAAGCATCAAACTCAAGTGCTCCAAGAGGATAAGATAATGTTTATAGTCTAAATATTATTAAGGGCTAATAATATTTTACTGATCTATTTTTAGACTGGCAGTCTAAAAATAGACTTCGCCCAATGTCTAAAAATAGAGGTCCATATATTTTTACCAACTTGACCAATCATCCATAAATAGCATCCCGCAACTCATAGACCATGATCCATATGTCTAAAAATAGACATAGTCTAAAAATAGACTTTGCGACAAAAATCACCTGTGTGGCCCCCACCTAGTTTTGGTGATCACTTTCCAACTAGGATTAGGAAAGATGTTTCAAGATGCCTCCTTCACTATTTCTTGTTGCAATATTCAACACTCCCTCTCAACAAGAAAGGACTGTCTTTGCATGCGACATGCAACTCCATGCATTCGCCCTGCAACCTTCACAAGCGCCATGCAACTCCATGCATCTACTCTGCAACTCCTCTGAAACTGAATAGGCTCCAAACAACTCAATCAGTCTGATGAATCTATCATCAAAGTCTTTGACTTCGCTGGTACCAACTCGTACATGTCAATGAAACCATTGCGTTGTTGAACTCTGCACCCATGCACTCTGCACTTGCTGTCAACTCTGAACCATGCTCGAGTATCTGACACTGTTACTTTGATCTTCCTGCATCAATCCAACTGATCATGCTATTGCTGCTCTGTGGGCTCCTCGTAGCCATGTTCAATTCATGAGATCCACACCATCTTAATGAATCCTGCCCAGAAATCTATTCTTGGGATTACTCATGCATGTCGCCCCACCTCTCACCTGGTGGTATAGCTGCATGCACTCCCTCTGCCCATCTGGCATGAAATTTCTCCGCATGAGTGGTTTCTTCCACTCCATGATCCTCATCTTGTGGATGATCCACATCCCGAGGTTCAATATTACCTGCGTGCAAAACTTGCTCCCTCTCAAGCATCGATTGCATGTCTTTCTTGCACTTCCCAACAGTAGAAAGCTCCGTAGACATCCCATCTACTTCAAGTCTGTAGAGATTCTTTGCTTGAATCCCAACCTTCTTGACTTGTCCTATTGCCTTGTGCCGAAGGAAAAATTTTCCTTCATTGAAGACAACTTCATACCCTTTATCCTCTAACATTGCGACTGAGATCAAATTCTTCTTTAAACCTGGAACATGCACTACATCTTGTAAAAGAATGAGTTTACCTGACTCCCTCTGAAAGGTTATGGTACCAATTCCGGTTGCATTGTATCGTCCATTGTCGGCCAACTCAACATGCAACTAGAGATCTTTCTCCACCAAGTCACTAAAAAGATTCACATATCCCATCATGTGAAAGGAAGCGCCACTGTCAAAATACCACCCAGATCCCAATGCACTAGACACCATGCATGCGATCAATGAGAAGTCCAGCTGAAATTGTGAGGCAAGAGCCTCACCAGCTGCAGCTCCAGCAGCCTGCTTGTTCTTCTTCTTCTGTGGACAATTCGTGGTGTAATGTCCATGATCGTGATAGTGAAAACACTTCACTTTGGACATTTCACGCTCTTTACTATCCGCGCCGGATTGAGAAGCATTCTTCTTGCCCTTCCCCTTCCTTGCTTTGGCAACCAAAGCGCAATCTTCTTCATCAGATGCCTTTGATGAAGATCCATCCCTGGTACTCCGCCTTATCTCCTCTTGCACAAGATCCGACCAAAGTCGCTCCCATCCTGGCAATTTCTCCCGACCATTGACAGAGTCCTTATAGGAATGCCAACTCTTTGGAAGCCCAAGGAGAGCCAAGCTCACCAAGTCTTCTTCATCCACACTAACTCCTACACTCCCAAGCTCATCCCTGCAGTGGACAAACTTTGTCAAGTATACCGGAATAGTGTCATTCTTCTCCATCTTTATTTTCCCGAGTTTATCCTTGAGCGCCAACTTCCTCTGGTCACTCTTGCTTTGGAATAAATCTGTCAAGGCTTTCCACATCAAAAATGGAGAAGCCTTACCATGCAGGCTGGATACTATGTGATCCTTCACGCCCTCCAACAGAATCCTTCGACACCTTGCTGTCTTCTTTTGCCAAGCCTCAACTTGAGCAACATCAGTAGGCTTTGGAACTTCAGCATCTATGAAATCCTTCAGCCCATTATCATCTAACACCACCTCCATCCTATCTCTCCATGCAATATAATTCGAGCTGCCTTCAAGAGCATACTCCAATCGCAATCCTTGATAAGACATTTTGACTTCGACACCAAGAAAAGACTGCTGCAAATTCGAATTCCACCAGCTCAAAACTCAACTACTTATGATCTAATGTGAGAACAAGGTATTCCTAGCACAGAGATCGAATGTAGGGGCATTTACTGGATATATCACCTTTCAAAGAAAGGATGGATCCAGAGGCTACCTGGCCCACTTACAGACTCTGTCTACCGAAATAAATTGTAATCACTGTAATAAATCCGATGATCAATTTCGCTCTGATACCATGTAGAAATTTGAATAATAGCTAAATTATTCACCGAGATTATCCTGATTACACACTATTTAAGCTTCATGCATAATACATAACCTCTTCTACAATTGATCATCAATATGCGGAAATAGAAGCAGTCGCATGCGCACATAAAATAATAATCAAGCACACATATCAACACAGTATGTAATGGGGAAAGAAATAGCTGAAAACCCCCAACTATCTGTATATTATAATGATGGAGAACATGTAACAATACATAGCACAAAGCTCTCACAGCTCTCAGCACTATCTCACATGCTACACACAAACTAGCATGGAAGATGAACAAGTCACAGGTTCAAATCTCCTCCACAAGTCTTCCTGCCTCTACTGTGCAATCCAAGATGAATAATGATGAGATCCAAGTTCGAATCCCACTAGCTTCAACTGCGCAATCCTCATTGGCAATCTTAATCAATGTGTGTGCAAATCTCATGCACATCTATAGTCACAACTGATAGTAGACTCACCCTTTCACCCACCTCTAACACTGGTCTCCACTGAACTGTCCATGCATTGCAGTTAATTGATGTATTATTTAGTTGATTTATGAGTTAATAATTAGTGAATTAATTAATAATTAATTCACACCACTCATCACTAGTGTATTTTTCAGTTAGACTAAATACAACTAGTTCAACTAAGTTAAACCGAATACAACTACACCAAGTGTCTCATCAACTCCACCAAACTCTACCACATGAGTTCTAACTGAAGTCAAACATGCAATAGCTCAACTAACCCTTATGAAAATCGTATTTCCTTCTGTCAGCTGCATGTGCCACATCCAAGCATCAAACTGAAGTGCTCCAAGAGGATAAGATAATGTTTATAGTCTAAATATTATTAAGGGTTAATAATATTCGACTGTTCTATTTTTAGCCCGGCAGTCTAAAAATAGATTCCGCCCAATGTCTAAAAATATAGGTCCATATATTTTTACCAACTTGACCAATCATCCATAAATAGCATCCTGCAAATCATATACCATGATCCATATGTCTAAAAATAAACATAGTCTAAAAATAGACTTTGCGACAAAAATCACCTGTGTGGCCCCCACCTAGTTTTGGTGATCACTCCAACTAGGATTAGGAAAGATGTTTCACGATGCCTCCTTCACTGTTTCTTGTTGCAATCTTCAAAATTTTTTACAACTTAAATCCAATGAGAACAGGGGAATATAACACAACAGGACTAGTTGATAATCCACATAAGAACTTATCGCAAATACATAATCACTAAATAGTATGGGAGAAACTGTTGTAACATAAATATGATATTGGGATCAATAGATTTCACCCCATAATCAAGTCTTCTGCTGCATAAAACAGTTAATCTCCAACACATATTTCAATTTTGTTAAGTGGCGATGTATCTACTCCTAGATAAGCTCACAACCTTTTAGCCTGCTAGCATGTGCATTTTTTTAACATTACATTAAAGAAGATTGCATGTGTCACAATTCTCAAAAAAAAATTAAATTTGGGGGAAATTCTCTGTCATCAAATTGCATGTTTCAAACAATTTAGAAAGCCTTCATTTCATTATTTCAACTCACCATAACCTGAACAAAATGGCCACAATATGACCAAGATTTGACCATAAATTCTTAACTGGTGCATGTGGGATTTTCACTATTCATTCACTCTTTCACCAAAAATGGTTAGATTCCAAATTGGGCAGGAGAAAAAAAATAAATGTTGAGAAGTAAAAACTCTCCCAATAATCATTACCACAGATTACTAGACACTTAATCTTGTATGTAATGATTACTTATCATCATATCTCCTCCTGGGTAACACCAATTTCGACTATTCTCTCCTCTGTGTGAATCAACACAAATATAAATTATGGTGTTGAACAATCACAACCCAAAAATCCCTTAAACTCACTTTCAAAGGTGACTTTCCTTTACTTTTTATCTCGATAAATCATGTTTACCCTTCAATACATAATGAATGGCCTTCCCAATGTGCTCCACGATTTCCAATAGATCTCTAAGAAATACAGTATAAATAAGATCATCCTACTCACAAATAGTAAATTCATTTCCTACACTCCAACAAATAGTGATCTGTTAATTGCAAAAAAAAACTCATATGCTTGATTTCCCAATGAGCCCTAACACAGTGACAAAATCTATTTAAATATCCTTATATTCACAAATGAATGTGCTTCAAATGAGTCTATATCTTAGACTCATATTCCCATTTCTTTACACTTAGGAATAATCCCAGGATTCTCCTTCTCATTACATAGGTTTAACACACAAAAACCCCACATCGAATTCCTAAAATTAATTCAACATTGCTCTGTTTGATACAAAGTCTCCTTATGCCTATCTTTCTTATAGAGATTAATTTACAGAACTTCATTTTACTCTCTCACTAAATCCTAATGGTCTCAATTCTCATATATGATTAATTCTTCTCACATGGAAAATCTTGTCCTAATCTATCATCTTCTTTCCATTCATACATAGAACTAGGAGTCACCAAATAAAACATATAGATAACATCAATAATAGGTTGATTTTATTCCAATATAAATGTATACATACATATACCAGTACTCTTTGTCTAGTCTCTAGCTGCAGATACATAGACTTTATTGTCATGCACAAATACATATACCAGTACTCTATGTTTGGTCTCTAGCTACAGATACAAAGTCTTTCTTTTCATGCATAGATACAACATCAAAAAACAGAAGAGAATGGTGTGAAACCGAAGTTCTCCTGCTTTCACTGCATATGATGGGATGGTCTACCCATTTCTGGTTACAGGCCACACAGACTTCCTTAACCACTGCTGCCACATATTCTTCTAGAATGTAAGAAACAGACATATCAGTGCATGAAGATTTAGTACCTTCGTAATAAGGTCACAGAGATATATCAGAGCAAGAAGACTTGGAACCTTCTTAAAGTCATATATGCTCATGGTAGGGAAACAACTGCAAAGCAGAATTTTTGGGTTTATGGTCTCAGGTCTTCATTTATTTACAGATGGTAATCAAATGGGAAAACAATGAAATTGTTATTAAAAGTATGCCCCTCAACGTTTTAGTTCTTGATTCCTTTCAGTGTTCCAAATGGCTCTTTCAAGCATATTTTTAGAGAGATAAATGTAAAGGCAGATAAACTAAGGAAACAATGGAGCTCTTAGGTGGTGCTTTTAGTATATGGGAAATTGTTGATGATTCCTTTCACTATTTCAAATGGCTCTCTTTCAAGCACATCTTCAGAGAGTTAAATGTCCAAGCATATAAACTATCTAAGGAAATAATGGAAATCTCAGTGGGTACTGTAAGTATATGGGAAACTGTTGATGGCACTATCATGGAAGCAATAGACATTAGGGTATAGAGTCTTTTGCAGAATATTTTGTTTGTAATGTTGAAAGAAGGAATAATTTATGTTCTTTATATGTATTAGTGGATAGCTAGATGGATTTTTGTTTTCATGTCTGTTGTATTCAAATTAGGAATATTTATATGCATAGGTGAATTTACAGGTTGCCACAGTGAATTTAAAATGGCTATCCTCAGCAATATATAGGCGAAACATGTGTATTTCTTTTTGAAATATAATTACTTTTTATGTTTGTAAAAATCCAAACATATTATGATTTTTTACCATTTACACAATGTAACTAATAAAAGGTCCATATGAGAAAAGATAAAAATTAAAAAATATGCCAACCTTGTCATAATGGAAATCTTTGATAATTCTAGGCCTTCTTTATTCACCTGAATTGCAATGAAATCACATTTAATATAATTACTCTTATAGAAGAAAAAATGCCATATATTTTCGCTCTTAACTTTAATGAATAAGCACATGAATGTATGGAGCAAATCCTCCTCCTCCATCTATATGCCTTTTTTTGTATGTTAAACTTGGAATTTCATAAGAATGGTTAAATGATTCTGAATCTTGTTTGATTCAAGGTCTTGCACAAATAAATCCACCAAATATCTTTTAACATCCTCACTCTAAAAAATACTTTGTGCACAGAAACAACATCCTCAAAATTATTCGAGGCTTAATTTTGTATTCAAAATACTGAAAACTAGAAAACTAAATTGTTCACCTACCTACCAAATTGACAATGCCTTTTAAATGGTCAATCTTCAGTTGTAATAAATTTTACTTCACAACATCCACACTAGCTTTTCTATAATAGAAAAATCAGAAAATGGTAGCATCCTTGAAGGGGCTATGATTTTCATTGTTTGATACCCTTATAATACCTAAAACATGCAAATGGTACAAAAGCATGAATTGAACAAACTAAAATATACTCCCATCAATGTTATAAGCAGTCAAAATCTAAAGTTGTCCACCTCAAGGAGTAGAAAATGATAGAATACATGTTTTCATTTTTAATATGAAACTTCCAGGATGTCCACTAACAACTTAAAATGTAGTCAATAGGACTAGAGTAAAAGACAAAATTGAGAATTCCTAATGCAACTCGAAAACTAATAAGAGGTACTATAGAGGTATGCAAGCTACATAGGTTTAGAAAGCCAAAATTAAATAAAAAATAGAGAAAATAAATCCTTCAATGGTGTAGGACCTTTAGTATGAAAGAAATAACAATCAATGCAATAGATGTTTCCAATTTTAACATGAACTGGCACAAAAGGCCAACAACAGAATTTCCTTCATTCGTCCTCAATTTCTTGCTTCTATCACGACTAATATTCTCAAATTGCTTAACTTTTTTCTGTTAAATGAAAAAAATATTGCAAACAAGTGACCAAACAAGAACATAAGATCAACTTATATTTGTTGCAGTAAGGAACTAACGAAAATCCTTAGGACCAATATTTGGTTCTTTCTGATGCCTGAAATTCTCTGATGTTCCTTCACCCCAAAAATCTATAATGTAATATGCAACATGTATGCACATATTATAAGTAACATAACCGTGCAGTATGGCTCACATATAGTCGTTGGAGATTGATGCTTCTTGTTGTAGCACAAATTTACCCAAGAAAACTTTTGTTTTTGTGCTGCTGGGAAAGAAGGTGCATCCTTGACTAGTCCATCACGTCATAAATATGATGTTGTGATTCATTGTGCTTCAAATATAACATGGTCAACATTTGATCCCCTAATTTGAGCACCTCTGTAAGTTCTGCTGGAAAATTTGGTATGATCTGATACCATGTCAAGAACATACATGAGTACGAGAAGCTCAAAAGAACAAGGGAATTTCTTTTTCCCTCAATACAAAGTTTACACAGAATGCGGAAATTAAATAAAAAAATGACAACACATTTTGGCATAAAAATTACAGAGCCACACACATTGATAAAAAACAAAGAGAATTCTATTTCATTCTTCTTCTTCAGTAGGTTGTTCTACATCATTTATGTCTTCTTTTAAAACATATGAAAAACATCCTACTTAATACAAAATGTTGGAGCTTTACAATTAAATGCAATTCAATGCTAGATGGGACAGTAAAATACAAAATCATACTTCTTCCGTGAAAGGCAATTTCTTCATAAAAACAATGCATAGAGTCTTGTACGCCGAACTTGAAATCCTTCAGGTTTCAGTCTTGAAACTTCATCCCATTTGCGCCCACATCACATATCATACTTTGGCGATGTCAAAACTTAAATTGGGCGGTATACATTTGAGCTTCCGCAATGCGATGTGCGATGGCGATACTTGTCACAAATCGCACATCCCGACATTTAACATTTTGCATGACAGAACTTTTAACTTGGAGAAATAATGGGAAAACTTAAACACTTGCGATTGCGATATGCGATGGCACTATCGCATCGCAACTTAAAAAAAATAACTGTGATGTGCTAAGACTTAACCATATAACTAGTTGATTGCGACACGCTAACCGCTGGGAAGTGCGAAAAGGAAAAAGGTAAGGAAAGGCGTAAATACAAAGGTTTGATTGCGGATTTGGTAATATGTATAGGTTGAGGGTCCCACCAAATATCTCATCGGTGGAGATTTAAGATTGCGGTAAGGAGTTATGCGGAAAGGATTAAACTTTGTGAGATGTGTAGTGCATGCAAGAGGTAGGTGAATATGGTGGGAAAGGAATTTAACGCAGAGTGATGGTCGTGTACAATTTCTGAACATTACATAGATTTGTGTGAAGTGAATAAGCTTGTGGACTTGTGCTTGTCCTTCTCTGCAAAAAAATTTAACTCAAGTATGGTTGCTACCTGTTTATTCAATTCAGTGGTTGGGAGTAATTTCCAACACCCCTCCTTAATCACAACTGTCGCCGTTGACCATTCCCAAACATTCTCTGAGATAAACAAAATGTTTCTGTGCCAATGGCTTTGTGAAGATATTTGAATATTTTTCCTCTGACCTGCCATGTTGTAACACAATTTTACCATGGTTAACTAATTATGTTATGAAATGATATTTAGCATCTATGTGTTTTGTCCTCTTCTGGAAAACAAAGTTCTTTGATAGTGCAATTGCTGAACTGTTATCACAGAAAATTTTGGTTTCTTTGTCTTATTCATGACATAAATCTCGCAACATCACTCTCATCCAAACTGCTTTACATGTTGCTGTTGTTGCGGCAACATACTCAGCTTCTTTTGTTGACAATGAAAATATTGGTTGCTTCTTGGAGGCTCATGAAATGGCTCCCAAACCCAAATGAAAAAAATATCCTGATATGCTCTTTCTGTCATCAACACTTTCAGCCCAATCACTGTCAGTGTAACCAATCAGCCTAAAATCATCAGTTGCAGAGAATAGAACACCATGTTGGCTCCCCATTATTTGCAAGATTTGCAAGAACAAACTCTACAAGGAACCACATCAAACCACTTTGGAGTCCAAGGACCTAACCTTCCTGGACTTAGAGAGGGCTCTCTCTATGTATGTGTTTATAAATGATATGTCTTTATGATTTTGTTTTCTAATTTTAGGCTAGTTATGAAGTTCTTAGGACTATTTGTTTTTTTGATTGGATTGGTTGATAAATTAATTGATGGTGTGACTAAGTGATAGAGTGTTTCAGTTGAATAGATAGACTGTGAGAAACATTAATCTATTGGGCTATGGAGTCATAAAAGGATTAAATTGCTCATCAACTCTACAAGGGTTTTCATAGGGCCAGCGAACTATATCAAGTGGATCTTTTAGATTAGATGGAATATGAAATGACAGTAAGTTGTGAAAGAAGTAAAAACTAAAGGGAAATTACAAATCCTTTAACATTACCTCAACAAGAAAATCCTTTTAGGTAACCGTTTAAGACAAACCAAAGGACAGGGCATACCATAGACTTCTTTGGCCAGACTCTAATAAGAAAAACTTTAAGACAACAATCCAACAATCCTAGAATTACTTTCAGACAAGGAAAACATTTAAGATAACAATGAGTGCAACTAAAGAGCAAGATACACCTATCTTCTTTAATCAAACACTCTAAAGACCTTTAAAGTAATATTTTGAGACAAACCAAAGGACAGGGTGTACCATAGACTTCTTTGGCTTGAATCTACTATGTAAACTTCAAAGAAAGGCATTAAGAACAATATTTAAAGCTACACCAAAGGACAGGGCATACCATAGACTTCTTTAGCTTAACCATACTGAATCATTTTCAAGACAACAAGCTAGGTGGAATGAGAGAGAAATTAAAAATTCTCTAATCAGACCTTGTAGAAGAAAAAATTAAGATAAAGAAAGAAGATAGAATTAGGGTGCCAAGACAACATATCCTAATCTAAAATCTATGTTCTTTTATTATAGAAATAATGGACAGAATGGAAAACAGAAGGAAAACATTGACAAAGAACGATAACTTCACCATTAACATAGCTCAAGAATCCTGTGAGCCTGCTTTTATTACTGATGTTCAAAACAGTTACATTACTCCAGTATAATGATCCCTGCAACTGAGGGCTTTCTCAAATCCAACCTAGCATTTCATCAAATAGCTCAGCAACCATCAAGTAGCCAACCAACCAACCAACCCTAAAAAATGAAGAATACATGCAGTATTTATCTGAAAAATGAGGAGGTGATCCTCAGCTAGGGTTTTAGATGTTATTTATTACAGATTTAATGCATTTTTTACCTTTGAGACCATGCAAGGCCCAAGGGAAAATATCTGGTACTTACTCACTGTAATAATAACTCCTAACTTTAACTGTTTGATCTAAATTTTGGAAATATTTGACTTTTAAGGCTTCTCAATATCTTTTTACAATAACTGCTGAGCAGCTAAAAATATCTCCGACTGTTTTTAATAACTGTTAATGTCTTTATTTGAAATAAAACATGTTTTAGGTGGCAAAATGTGTCCCTGAAGAAGTAAATGTTTCTTGTCTAGTCATTTGAATCTGCCTCTGTGCTAATCTCCCTTTGAATTTGTTATTTAAACTCTGTTTAGGCCTTTTAACTTGGATTTTCCTCTTAACTCTTCTAATCTGCTTTATCTATGCCTTTCTTTATTTTAATTTATGATTAACCCGTTTAAACCTTGATTTTAATTTTAATTCTCTAATCTTTAGTGGCACAATCTTCTAACTGTGTTTTCCTACCTTTGACTGCATATCCGTTTGCATTTTTTGCGTAGTGGGGCATTTTATTGCTGATGGAGTGCATGAATGACCACCAATGGTCATGATCCATTGGTATTTTTCTCGATCTTATGCCCCTAGTCCTATTAATGAAACAAGGTCTCTAAATCATCACCCAGAACTCTTATTTAAACAATTTTGGACCCTAGGAATGCGATTCTCGCATTCCAGCCATGATACCTGCACAATAAAAACAACCAATTAGTTTAAAACCTGCGTTCGTGCCTTTTCTACGTTTATTTAGGTTTTTCGGGCCATTGGAGCGTCGTAGAGGTGTTAATAGCGGACCAGGCTTCATCGCAGAGCTATAGGGCTCTAGAAAGTTTGAATCGGATGGCAGTATCGAGATTTGGCGTGAAGGAGGAAGAGTGATTTTCGCATGGGATGAGGAGTGGTTAGTGGTTTTGGAGGAACGGGTGCGATTCAATTTAGCGGGTGACATGTGGCAAAGGGTATGGGTAGTGAATCCACTTATTTCACAAGGCTTAGGGTTGGTTAATCCCTACGTGAAGAATGATGAGATATGCAATGGATGTCGTTGGATTTCCAGGGAGGAGATCAATGGTGGTCGGGAGATTCAGAGGGACGGGTAGGTCAGAAAAAGTGGGGGGCCCAAGAAAACATGTGGCAGGGCTTTATTTGTAGTGTGGGGTTTGGTAAAGAGCGAGGCCCAGGGGTTAATAAAACAAGCAGTGGCGCTTTTCATAAGAAGAGGGGGAAGGTTATATGAGGTTTTTTTTTTTTAACCAAGTGCAGAGCTAAAAAACCTTTAAGGCAGGGCTCAAATATTTATAAAAGGGTGGGTTAACATATAGAAGGGGTTTAGAAAACAAAAAAGGTCGGGTCTTATATTAATTTAAAACAAAGTTTTAAATATAAAACAAAGGTCCCAAAAGGTTTAATTTTAATATTAAATCAATGTAAAAAAGAGACTTTTTACATTGTTTTTAGTGTAAATAAGAAAAATGATGAAGGTGAGGGGGTTAATGGCGTTTTTGGAGATGAAAGTGGGTAAAAATGAGGAAATGAGGTTTCTGGTAGGGAAAAATGGTGAGGATGAGAGGATTAAGTCCAGACATGAGTTTTTAGAGCAGGAGGGTGATTTTGAGAAGGCAAACTGAGAGATAGTGAAAAAGATTTTATGAAGATAATGAAGGCAGTGAGATTTCTGAAGATAGTTGAAAGTCAAGGAATGTTATCTTCAGCATTTTGTAGAAAATCCATAGTCACCTATTAATTCTGTGAATACAGGATACTAACAGTGGCTCCAGCTGGGGAGGGCAGCTCCTTTAGGAGGTGTCAAGAACCTCAAAGTTCAAATCTCTGGAATTTTGCAGATCAGTGCCTTGTTTGCACTTGACAGATTTATCTTTCTTCAATTGCTAATTTTCCAATGTTCTTTGAAGATGTGATCTTTAAGATCTAAAAAACATTCTTGCTTCAACTCAACTCTACCTACCCATCATACTTTCCTAGCATTTTTTCTTTATTTGGGTGCATTTAGACTAGCAAACCCTTAACATCATTTTTCTTTTGAAAGAAAGAAACTATCTATTTCTACCCTTATATCATCCAAAGGCTCAGATTGGACTAATGAGCTCTTTTATTTCTCTACCTGACCTACTTATTTGTCAATTTTAAACAGTTTGGCAGATTCTCATTCTCTATTCTATCAACATGAAATTGAAAACATGACTAAATCAAGATTAAGCAGCTTGATTTGTCATGAGCTGTGGCATTTTGGACAAGCTACACACGGATTTTATTTGTGCAAAAAGTAAAACCTGAAACTGAGGGCTATAATATGGAATTTTGCATTCATCCCTCTCTTTTCTCTTTGGTTCAGATTTGAACTTTTAGAACCAATATATTTTCCTATCTATTCTACTGATAAGCGAAGTTTACATAGTTTGGAAAATTGTCATTTTCTAACTTATCAACAAAAATTCAAAATTGCTCAATCATGACTAGAATGTATGATTGAACAAGTGTTGTTTTTCAAAAGTAGTGGAATTTTGACTTGCACGCTTTCAGAAACATTCTTTTTTTTGGTATGGGGCTTTAACTTTTCTTTTAACTACCCTCTTTTCTTCTTTTCTTTATTTTTTTCAAAACAATCTGAAACTAAACTAAAAATATACTCATAGTACTGAGCTTATTTTCATACCTATCTATCATACTCTAACTTGCATATGGTATATATTCATTAGGTAAAATCTCTTTTCCAATAAAGCCAATCAAGTAAGTGATATTCAGCCCTTTGGGCATGCTAAAAAAACAAAAAGGCCACTCCCATCTCACTTGCTATTGAACAGCAGTGCCCAAGATCTTCTTTAATCTTTACAACAAAGTGTTCCTAGTATAACACCCTCCTTCTTTAGATGTCTCCAAGAAACTAGCAAAAGGATCTTTGAATAATATCTGGCCCTAAGGATTTAAATAGTAATTTTCATCCAAGACTATTCTTTTCTCCACTTTGTTGTGCTTGGGGTTCTTTTGAGAGAGAAACTCCACATTTTGTTCATGATCATCTGATTTGGAAGCCTCACTGTATATTAATGTGTTGTCTGTGCACAAACCTGATGTGCTTTGATTGAATGGGCTAAATTCTATCTGGAGGTCCTCATCACGAGTATCCTCTGGCATGAATAGGTATTCTAGAGGAGGCAACACAGTATTAGTATCACTCTGTTCTATAGTTTCTGCATGAGAAAATGCATCAATGGATAGGTCAGTAATGGGACAAATAGAATGATACTCTTTACATAAAATTTTAGAGGCTTGTTGTATGCTCAGAACCTTATTGATTTCTTCATCAGTTAAAGGAGGAGGCATTTTCATTTTTCCTTGGATAGGACTATGATGTTTCTTTTCCTTTTGTGACTAACCATAAGGTTGAATGTTTTCTTGAGCCTCACGCAAAAGAGATGAAGAATCATCACTTGTCTCTTTAGAGAGATCTTGTGGATCTTCCTTTACTTCCTGATTGATCTCATCCTCAACCAACTTCTTTTGGATATCATGACAGTTTACTTGAGTATGAAATGTATGAATTGCCTCTAATAGATCCTTAGGATGCCAATTTCCCAAATCTTCATAAATGTTTACAAGGTATTGTATGAGATCTCCAGACTGATCACAACAATTTTTAGCTAATGATAAAGATGGAAAATTTTCTTTGTAATTCTCATAAAATATGTTGTGGAAATCCTTTAAAGAAGACAAACTACCAGGGTCCAGGCCTTCATACCATTCCCCTGCTTCCCCTTTTAGTGTCACCATGAACATTTTCATGAGGCAGTCCTCATGCCATTCAAATTTTAACTTCCATGTGTGTATATAAAATTTTATGAGATGTAACAAGGGGTCATCAAAATTTTCATCTTGAAACATAGGTAGGTTTGTGTCCCAATTTATCTGAGGCATTTTTTGTGTTAAACCATGTATGTGATCTCTATTCATTGGAGCATATTTGTGTTGTATTCTTGGATCCATTTTTTTTTATTAGTCAGAACAAGGGTTACTGCATATTTTTATAATCAGTCTGGATTCTTTTTCCAGCGGAGTCTTTAAGCCTTCTGAGAGTTGTGGAGTCACCAGGTGGAAGATTTCAACTTTCTTGAAGCAGGCTGCTGTCCACCATCATCAACCAGATATTTTGCAAGTCTTTAAGGTTTTCAGGTAGGGAACTTTCTTTGTGGATAGGTCTTCTAACAGTTGGATTTTTGGATCTAGGAGACTTCCTAGGGATGGTTTAGGGA
Source organism: Pinus albicaulis (assembly GCA_034641835.2). Classification (NCBI taxonomy): domain Eukaryota; kingdom Viridiplantae; phylum Streptophyta; class Pinopsida; order Pinales; family Pinaceae; genus Pinus; species Pinus albicaulis. The sequence continues at coordinate 139,511,791 of CM076577.1, read as the reverse complement.
TTGCCAACTATTGCAGGAGGAATTGGGTCAGGATGAGATCTGGTATAGATTATCTTAGAAGCCATAATTTGGACCCAAAGATCAGAAAGGTTAAAAAGGTATAACAGATATGAAAAACAAACCAATATGTGGATAGATACTTAATCCACAAAGTATTCTTTACTTGGTTTTGTTTGAGATATGTTGATAAAATAATTTTCCTAGTGGAGTTTATGGAAAACCAGTGGAGTCAGCAGGCCTACTGAAAACCAGTGAAGTCACGAGGTGGAGGATATTTAATTGTTTTATGACTGGCTGTTGTCCATAATCAGCAACCAGATACAATTCTTGGCTAACACTTGATTCATCTCAGTTTAAAATGAGTTTACCTGAGCTCTTAAGGTGATATTAAGTTGTCTTATAACTCAGTATCCCTAGTATGGTCACCACTATGTTGGCTCCCCATGATTCTCAATATTGGAAAGAACAAACTCTGTAGGGAACCACATCAAACCACTTTGGAGTCCAAGGACCTAGCCTTCCTGGACTCAGAGAGGGCTTTCTCTATGTATGTGTTTATAAATGATATGTCTTTATGTTTTTTTTTTTTTCTGATTTTAGGCTAGTTATGAAGTGCTTAGGACTGTTTGTTTGATTGGATTGGTTGATAGATTAATTGATGGTGTGACTAAGTGATGGAGTGTTTCATTTGAATAGATAGACTGTGAGAAACATTAATCCATTGAGCTATGGAGTCATAAAAGGATTTAATTTCTCATCAATTCTACAAGGGTTTTCATAGGGCAAGCTAACTATATCAAGTGGATCTTTTAGATTATATGGAATATGAAATGATAGTAAGTTGCGAAAGCAGTAAAAACTAAAGGGAAATTAAGAATCCTTTAACATTACCTCAATAAGAAAATCATTTTAGGTAATTGTTTAAGACAAACCAAAGGATAGGGCATACCATAGACTTCTTTAGCCAGACTCTAATAAGAAAACATTTAATAAAACAATCCAGCAATCCTAGAATTACTTTTAGACAAATAAAAAATTTAAGATAACATTGAGTGCAACTAAAGAGCAAGATACAACTATCCTCTTTAATTAAACACTCTAAAGACCTTTAAAGTAATAGTTTGAGACAAACCAAAGGAGAGGGTGTACCATAGACTTCTTTGGCTGGAATCTACTAAGTAAAATTCAAAGAAAGGCCTTAAGAATAATATTTCAAGCTACACTAAAGGACAAGGCATACCATAGACTTATTTGGCTTGACCCTACTGAATCATTTTCAAGACAACAAGCTAGGTGGAACCAGAGAGAAATTAAGAATTATCCAATCCGACCTTGCAGAAGAAAACATTAAGTTAAAGAAAACAGACAGAATTAGAGTGCCAAGATAGAATATCCTAATCTAAAATTTATGTTCTTTTATCAGATAAATAATGGACAGAATGGAAAACAGAAGGAAAACATCAAAAAAGAAGGACAACTTCACCATTAACATAGCTCAAGAATCTTGTGAACATGCTTGTATTACTGATGTTAAAAACAATTACATTAATTCAGTACATTGATCCCTGCAACTCAGAGCTTTCTTAAATCCAACTTAGCAGTTCATCAACTAGCTCAGCATCCATCAATCAGCCAACTGACTAACCAAACCTAAAAAATGAAGAATACATGCAGTATTTATCTACAAAATGAGGAGGTGATCCTAAGTTAGGGTTTTAGATGTTATTTATTACAGAGTTAATGCATTTTTGACCTTTGAGACCATGCAAGGCCCAAGGAAAAATATCTGGGACTTACTCACTGTAATAATAACTCCTAACTTTAATTGTTTGAGCTAACTTTTGGAAATATTGACTTTTAAGGCTTCTCAATAACTTTTTACAATAACTGTTGAGCAACTGAAAATATCTTTGACTGTTTGTAATAACTGTTGATGTCTTTATTTGAAATAAAACATGTTATAGGGGAAAAATGTGTCCCTGAAGAAGTAAATTTTTCTTGTCTAGTAATTCAAATCTGCCTCTATGCTAATCTTCCTTTGAATTTGTTCATTAAACTCTATTGAGGCATTTTAACTTGGATTTTCCTCTTAACTATTCTAATATTCTTTATCTCTTCTGATATGCTTTATCTCTCCCTTTCTATCTTTCAATTTATGATTAACTCCTTTAACCCTTGATTTGGTTTTTAATTCTCTAATATTTACTGCCACAGTCTTCTAACTGTGTTTTCCTGCCTTTGATTGCATCTCCGTTTGCATTTTCTACGTAGTGGGGAATTTTACTGTTGATGGAGTGCTTGAATGACCACCAATGGTCATGATCCATTGGTTTTTTACTCGATCTTACACTCCCGGTCCTCTTAATGAAACAAGATCTCTGGATCGTCACCTAGAACTCTTATTCAAACAATTTCGGACCCTGGGAATGCAATTATTGCATTCCTGCCATGGTACTTGCACAATAAAAATAACCAATTAGTTTAAAACCTGTGTTTATGGATTTTTTGCGTTTATTTGGGTTTTTCGGGCCATTGTAGCGCTCCAGAGGTGTTAATAGCAGATCGGGCTTCATCGCAGATCCACAAGGCTCTGGAAATTTTGAATCAGATCATGGTATCAGGATTTGGCACGAAGGAGGAAGAGTGGTTTTCGCATGGGATGAGGAGTGGTTAGCAGTTTTGGAGGAACGGGTGTGATTCAATTTAGCGGGTGACACATGGCGGAGGGTATGTGTGGTGAAACTGCTTATTTCACAAGGCTTGGGGTTGGTTAACCCCCGCGCAAAGAATGGTGCGATATGAAATGGAGGTCGTTGGATCTCGAGGGAGGAGATCAACAGTGGTCGGGAGATTCAGAGGGATGGGTAGGTCAGAAAAGGTGGGGCCCTAGCGGACAAGTGGCAGGGATTTATTTGCAGCATGGGGTTTGGTAAAGAGCGGGGCCGAGGGGTTAATAAAACAAGAAATGTTGCTTTCCATAAGAAGAGGGGGAAGGTTATATGAGGTTTTTTTTTTTTTTTAACCAAGTGTGGGGCTAAAAAACCTTTAAGGCAGGGCTCAAATATTTATAAAAGGGTGAAGTTAACATACAGAAGGGGTTTAGAAAACAAAAAAGGTTAGGTTCTATATTAATTTAAAAAAAAGTTTTAAATATAAGGAAAAGGTCCCAAAAGGTTTAAGTTTAATATTAAATCAATGTAAAAAAGAGACTTTTTACATTGTTTTTAGTGTAAATAAGAAAAATTATGAAGGTGAGGGGGTTAATGGGGTTTTTGGAGATGAAAGTGGGGGAAAATGAGGAAATGAGGTTTCTGGTAGGGAAAAATGGTGAGGAAGAGAGGATTAAGCCCAAACATGAGTTTTTAGAGCAGGAGGGTGATTTTGAGAAGGAAAACTCAGAGATAGTGAAATTTTTTTTATGAAGATAATGAAGGCAGTGAGATTTCTGAAGATAGGTAAAAGTCAAGGAATGTTGTGTTCAATAGTTTGTAGAAAATCCATTGTAACCTAGTGATGTTGTGAATACAGGAGACTAACACACCATACTCCTTTGCCTCATTGACATACTTTAAAATTCGTTTGGTTTCTTGCCAATGTGTCTCCTTGGGTGTCTCCATGAACCTTGACACCAAACTTACTGCATACATTATATCAGGCCTAGTTGGAGTCAATTACATTAGACTGCTGACCATGCTTTTGTATAATGTCAGATTGATATTGCTGTTGCAATCTTCCTTGCTCAACTTCAAACCCGTGACAGTTGGAGTTGGTGTTGGCTTGTCGTTCTGCATATTGAACCTTTTTAAAATTTCTGCAACGTACTTTGCTTGAGAGATAAAAATTCCATTTTTTGTTTGTTTCATTTCTATACCAGAAAATATCTCAATAACCCCAAGTCAGTCATTTCAAACTCACTTTTCATGACTTCTTTGAAATCAATGATGAAAGAATCATCATTGCTTGTAAAAATCAAATCATCTATGTACAAAACAATAATAATAATCTTACCATCATTTTCTTTGATGTAGAGAGTAGGTTCACCATCACATTTGTCAAACCCATTGTCCATCAGGTAAGCATCTATCCTATTGTACCATGCACACAGTGCTTGCTTTATCCCATAAAGAGATTTCTGCAATTTACACACCTTGTGTTATTGGCCTTCTACCTCATAGCCAGCAGGTTGTTCAACATACACCTCCTCTTTCAACACTCCATTCAAGAATGCAGACTTCACGTCCATTTGATACACTTTCCATTTTTGTTGTGTTGCTATTGACAACAATGTTCGCATTATCTCCATCCTTGAAACTGGCGCAAAGGTTTCCTCATAGTCTCTTCCATGCTACTGCTTGTATCCTTTGATAACTATCCTTGCTTTATGCCTTTTTATCTTGCCTTCAATGTTTCTCTTGGTCTTATAGACACATTTCACTCCAATGACTTATTTTCCTTGCAGAAGATCCACTAGTTCCCATGTGTCATTTCTTTCTGTTGCTCCTATCTCTTCATTCATTGCTTCAACCCATTTCTCTTCTTTGACTCCATCTTCAAAATGTATTGGGTCATCTACATGAAAAAATAATACAAATAAATAATTCATACCATCACTATTATCAAATTCTTCTTGCTCATAATTTTCACTTAAATTTTTGAATTTTGGTCTTCTTATATTTGCCAAAAATGAGCTTGATGTTGAGCTTGAAGTAGATGGAATTGCATATCTTTGTGTTTTGCTTAGAGAAGCACTTACTTGACTTCAAAATGTTGTCCTATTACTTGCTTGTGGTGTGTTTTTTTGAGCTTGTGTGGGTGGAGGAAGGTTTACTGTTGAGGAATTACTTGCTGCAGTCAATTCCTTTTTGTCTTCATTCTACATACATGTCTTCACATTGAATGTATTCTCTAAACTTCCATCCCATGCTTCCTCTTCTATGAACTGAACATATATGTTGATTATTACCTTCTTGGTTAATGGATTGTAGAGCTTGTATGCCTTTGATTCATCATTGTATCCAAGAAATATACATTTCTCCCCCTTGTTGTCTAAATCATTCCTCGACTCATCTGAGACATGTGCATATGCCACATATCTGAACACTCTCATGTGAGTGACAAATTGCTTTCTTTCACTCCATGCTTCTTCATGAACTCTATTCATGAAACTTCTAGTTGGACATCTATTAATGATATATGTTGCACAAGAGACAGCTTCAGCCCAATAATCATTTGGCAAATGCTTTGCCTTCAACATACTTCTTTCCATTTCCATGGTGGTCCTATTGTTTCTTTCTACAACACCATTTTGCTGAGGTGTACACCTTATTGTAAACTTCTTTTGAATTCCATGCTCCCTGCAAAAATGTAGGAATTCATTTTAGATATATTCGCCACATCTATTAGACCTCAACACTTTTATGTAGTGTCCACTTTACTTCTCAACAAGAGCCTTGTTGTGTCAGAAGCGGTCAAACACTTCACTTTTATGTTTTAGAAAATAGAACCATGTATTCCTTATGTAGTAATAGATGAATGTCAAAATATAGTGGCTGCCACCAAATGATGGTGTTTGCATTTGTCCACATAAATATGAGTGGACAATATCCAAAGGTGATTTTTCCCTTATTGAATTTCCTGTTAGAAATGATTCTCTGTGTTGTCTTCCCAAGATGCAAACTTCACACAGGTTGTCTAGCTTTTCGATGAGTGGCAATATCTTCCCCATGCATTTTCTATGCAACAAATTCAGACCTCCGAAGTTGAGATGACCAAATATCAAATTCCATAACCAATTCTCATATTTGACTTCTACTTGGAAGTTTTCTTGTGTGACAGGTACTATAACACCTTTGTCCTTCAAGTCTGATCTCATCTTGAGAGGAAACATCCTGTTGTTTGTCATATGCACTTTTGCAATGAGTTCTCTACTTGGAGGCTTGGGCCATGATTGTGCACACATCATATTTAAAAAATACATTGTATCCCTTTTGTATGAGTTGTCTAGTGCTTAGAAGGTTATGCTTCAAGCCAGGGACATAGTAACCATTTGGCATGAACTTCTTCTCTCCATTCTTTGTTACTGTTATCACTCAAAAAAATTAAAAACATCATTATGATAGATTACTTAGGTTCATGGATCAAAATAAGGTCTTAGGAGTCATTTCTTGAGTTTGACCAAGGGAAGTATTAAAATTTTTATAGTTTAAGCCTACCTTAGTCTTTAAATAAACTCATTTTTAAGGTCTTTCATTTCAAGTCTTTGTTCATTTTAGGATTCATTTAATTTCCTAAATTTTTTGTATCAAAACTGCCCAATTAGCTAAGAAACCATAGTTTCGTAGCACATCACGTTGAAAAAATTCACTTTGCGCTACGAAAACTAATAGTTTCATAGCGCAAATAGAAAAAAATTATAGTATAGGTGCTACAAAAGCGCAGTTTTGTAACTGTCTTGTCAGTTGAGTTGTCAAATATCAGAAACCGCTGGGAAAGGGTAAGATAGAGGCTTATTGAGTCATGTAATGATGAAATCAAAGTACACACCCATGTTTGCAGTCATCATGGTCAGTATAGTTTATGAGTGAGCCATCATTTTTAGTTATGAAAGGACACTTGAAATTCAAATTCTTTCCTAATTAGTCATTCTCATTCCTTTTGCCTTCATTCATAATGTATGAGCTCTGAGTATCAAGCCAAACTTGTGGGTGGTTTTACAAAGGTTTATTACATCCATATCAAGAGACATTGATACATTCATTCAAGCGAGGCTGATACATCCATATCAAGTGAGGATGAGAGGTTCTCTGAAGAATATGGCAGAGGAAAGAAAAATATACAGAGGAGGAAAGTGCTTAAGGTATGAACCTAAAGACATGAAGGCAATAATGGAAGACCCAGCAGTGATGGAAGCATTCAGAAGAGCAGGTTGCCTACAGTTTTGTGAGAAATTGCAGAGCTGTCACACATAGGTATCCAAGGAATTTGTTATTAATTTCAATGGAACAACCACTAAAGTGGGGATGCTAACTTTTTCTATCACACCAGAGGTCATTGCTATTATTACAGAGATTCCAAGAGGTCAAGAAACCTGGTTCAAAGGGTTCAAATTTAATATGGAGCAGTGTAAATAGTTCATGAAGCCTGAGTACATTGAGATGGATCTCAACAATGCTATCCCAAGAAGCTACATCAAAGATAATTATTCAAAACTAATACTCAATATTCAGAAATTTTTTACCTGTGAAAGCAGGTATCACAAGCTTTATTCATACCATTTAAAATTACTTCTACACTTCAGTGCTAATATTTCACTTGACTTGCCTTTTTATCTACATAGAAGTCTTGCAAGATGGTTGATAAGGTACAAGAAAATTCTGAGGGGAGTGAGACATCATTATTTCATCATGGCTTAATGAGATTATTAATTTTAGATGAACTTCAAAAGATAGGCAGAGATTGGTCCTCATTCTTGTTTGTTAATGGTTTTGAGTTGGAAACCCTAACTCCTACAAGAAACCATAAAGATAAAGGAGTTCCATCACCACCAACAGCAAAACCAAGCCAACATATGGTTGCAAAACCAAAAGAACCTGCAAGAGTAAAGCCAAGAAAGCAAACTGAGAAAAGGCTGGAGCAAATGCAAATGATTGATACACCATCTCTCCCACCTGTAAAACAGAAATCCAAGGTTGTCAAAGATACAAAACAGGAACAAGATGTCAGCAAACAAGGGACCAGGGAAGCCAAGCAATGGTTTTGAAAGGAAAGACAGTTGCTATAAAAGACAATTCAGTAACAAAGGGGATACTAGAGGATATTCTTCATGCCATTGACATAGAGGAAACACCTATTGTCAGAGATAAATTTATTGGGGAGGATGGGCAGAATTTGAAAAAGGTTAAGTTTGCAAAGAGATTAGAGTTTGAGGGGGAAGATGCGGGTTTCATTTTTCAAGCAAGAAATCCTATGACAAGGCATGAGAGGAAATTAATGGAAGGAAAAAAAGAAGTTCAAAAACCCATTGAGATAGCTAAATCACCTAAAGATATTATTGATCTCTCCTCACCCACAGTGAAAGATACAATCAACAAATTAAAAAGGGGAAAAGAGAAAGTGATAGAGAAAATAGAGTTTTAGCGCCTTAAGCAAAAGTTAAAGTTGGAAAATTAGGAAATTGTTGTCATGAAAAAGAAAGCTAGAAAACACAGTGTCAATAAAGTAAAATTTAAAAGGATGAAGGCAATGTGGTAAGGACAAGTTGATTCTATTTCTGAAACTTTAGAAAATACAGAACAACTTGTCAAGTGGACAATTCCAGCAATAAAAGAAGCTAAGTTTGTCAGAATAATAAACACCCATCTGAGAGCTACTAAAAAAAGACTTAAAGACCAGGTGAAAGATTTACAAGAGCAACTGAAGTTCATTCATGATGAGCTACAAAGCAAAGGCATTAAAATGAAAGTCATAGAAGAACCAATAGGTCAACCAATTGTAAATGAAGAAGGAATGCCTCAAGGAAGCTAAAATGAAGTTGGTTTATGGTTTGTATGGTTTTTAGATGATGAGTACAAGTTATATTTTGAGATTTTGGGTAACCACAGTTTTCGTTTGACAAGTTTATAAAAGAAATCTGCATACTCAGCAATTTTGTAGTGCCTCGAGGCTTAAAAATAAAAAAAACGCTACGAAACTATTGTAGCTACCTTTTTCTTCTTCTTTTGATCAGTATTTAAGGTGTTAAAGGCTGAGTTAAGAGCTGAAATTGCTACGAAAGATGTGTTGAGGTTTGATTAAAATGATGCAAGAGGAAAGAGTCAATTTTTTGGCAGAAAAAGGCTTGTAATGGCAGCGCTACAGAAAGCGCTACGAAACTGATGTATATTCATAGCGCAATACATTACATCCTTTTGAGCAGTTTTTGAAGTAGTTTTAGACATATGGAGGCTACAAAAGAGTTATGAGACATGTTAATCCAACTTTCAATAGCCAAGGACCACGAAATGAATATTAAATGATAGTCAGAATTTTCAAAGAAGGAAAAAGATCATATGCCTAAAAAACAGGGTACTGTTTCCTATTTTTGTGGAGGTCAGCTAAGTGGTCATGAAGAACTGAATGCCATTATCCAAATTCGACCATGTGATGATACATTTTTCAATGATGTAATTTAAAATCAATAAGGTTGTTATAGATAGTAATAAGGAGTTTGAGTCCTTTTTGAAATAGGAATGTCAAGTAGGATGGGTGTCTTTTTGTAATAAATTTCATGTTTTATGGTTATGCAAGGTGTCAGTGGATAGAAATTCGATGTATCTAGCCTAGAGGAAAATCATATGAGGATGTAAGAAGTATATTAAAGGCTATTGGGTCAAATTTGTGAAGGGTTGGACATTTTTGGCAAAAACTGAGCTTGTTATGAATTGACTGTTTGCAACTAATACAAAAATATTCTACTTGACCAACTTAAGATTTTGAAAAAGTTTTTAGTGTTTTCCTATTCTATTTGTATTTCTTATATATCTCATTTTTAGTGGTGTTCATCTATATTACTCAAAATTCATCTATAAGATGCTATGACTTCTTTTATAAGTGAACTGACTATGTTTCTTACATGTTTCATGTGTGTGTGCCTTATCACTAAAAACTCTGATATGCCTCAACTTCCATGTTAAGTAGACTCACTGAATTACTACTCCATAATCCCAATGTATACATGCTGATGTTATTTTCAACCTACATCTATCATTATTAGTTTATTTCCTAAATAGAGTTAGCCATCTATATATTTATCCATATCATTAATCCTTGAGAGAGCCATCTCAGGTTGAGGAAGCTAAGCTTTAGTCACAAGATTAGGTTTGAAATAGTTACATGAGATTTTATAATCAAGCAACCTATCAAGAACAATTTTTTGATAACATTTTGGTGCATCTGCCAGGAGCCTAACGATTATACTTTCCCGAAATTTTGAAGCTGAACTTCTAAAGGTAGCAGGAGCTCAGTAAGTTGTTCAGGGCTCTACCTTGGTGACTCCATTCAAAATTTATATGATCAAAGGTGGCTTCAAGAAGGATATACACGAGTAATCCTGACCCAGATCCACCTACCATTGTGGAAAATCCAAACACCATTTCCAAAGGCAGTCAAGGCATTTTTGAAATATTATGTACTCCATCACATAAAAAATCCCTGTCCTCTAAAATATTAAGAAGTCCTGAAGATAAAAGAGTTGATGATAAAATCCAGGAAGTATTGTTTAGATCTGAAAGTGAAAAATAATTAACTAAAATTATCTTAGAATTGCATAAGAGAGGTATTGATACCTCAACCCTAGTAACACAAGAAAATAAAGAAGAGTTTTGGGAAGCAGTTACTTCTGAGTTGTTGTTGGAAAGAGAATATTTAGATAAGTTGAAAGAGCTTGACCCTTTTGAAATCTTGTTGAGAAGTAAAGTTGGTTTTCCTCTTCCTGATTGGAGTTCAATTCTTAGTGGAAAACAAAGACCAAACAGTCCTCTTCATAACAGTTCTTCATCCTCTATTGTTGCAATTTCTAAAGCTACCACAGTCCCTTTCACCATGGCTGGAAATGTACCTCCTCCACCTGCTAGATATGCTCCTCTCATTCTTCCAACTATTTTTCATGACCTCCCTAGAAAATATGCTGCTAGAATTGAAACTTGGGGAAGTGGTGAAGAGATTATAGTAGAAGAACATAGAGATCAATTTAATGATTTTATAGATAGGGAGGAGGTTGATCACAAAGATGTCAAGTTGAGATTTTTTACTCAGAGCTTTACTGGTGAAGTTAGGAAGTGGTTCAAATCCCTTAATCCTAGAAGTATTCATAATTGGAATGAGTTTGAAGATAAATTTTTGATAAAATGGGGAAATAGAACTAATCCAGTACAAGCCCTCACTGAGTATAACAGTTTAAGAAGAGTTGTTGATGAAATTGTTCAAAAATTTTCAAAAAGGTTTAATAAGTTTTATGACTCTATTCCTGCCCATTTAAAACCTCCACAAGCCTTAGCTCAGATGAGATATGCAGAAGCTTTTGATTATGACTTTTCTATACTACAGAGAGAGAGAGAGAATCCCCTTCACTTGTTGAAATGCAAAATGATGTAGTGAAGGTGGAGATTAATATGATAGTAGCCAAAAAGTCAAAAATGGGTAAGACTAAGTTAAAAGAAGAAGAGAAGCCTTCCTCCTCTACCGCTGATGATAAATTTGATTCAATGATGAAAAAAATGGAAAATTTGATGGATAGGCTAGCCCTCGGGAATACCTCTGCTCCTCATGCACCACATGAAACTCAGTTTAGAAACCCTCAATTCAGGAGACCTCAGAATTATAAAAGACCAAGAGAAAACATAAATCAGCAGCCTGGTCCTCCAGTGAGACCTCCTTTCCAGCAGAACTTAATTGATGAAGAAGATGAACCTAAAATTCCTGAAGATTCTATTCACTATTTAGATGAAGAAATGACTAGAATTTTCTTGACTAAAGAGGAACATGATGAATCAGACCAACGTAATCATGGAGAGGAACCATCAGATTATTTTAAAGGGTATCAACATGCTATTTTTGAGATGCAAAAACAATACAATCTCATAAATAGAAATGTGTCGATCATTGCAAATAAAACATAACCTAAGAAAGATACACCTAAGATTGCTGATAGCAAGAAAGATACTCCTAAGGTTGTTGAAGGTAAGAAAGATACACCACCTCTTCCTCCTATCAAAGAAGCTGAAAAATCTATTTCTGTTTTCATTTTGGAAAATGAAATTTCTAGGATCAAAATACCAGTACTTTTCGGTGAGATTCTCAAGGTAAATGAGTATATAAGAAATATTGTTAAAATGTTGAATTCACAACTAGGAGCTATTGATATCTTGAATGTACAAGAGGATCATCCAACCATATACTTGGGTCCAGGATTAGAAGATGAACATAATGAGTAGGTGCCTCCTTTTTATGTGAGCCTTAGCATTCATGACATGACATTACATAATGCGCTGTTGGATTTAGGGGCCTCTCACAATCTTATGCCCAAATTAATCATGGAAAGAATGGGGTTATAAATAACTAGACCATATAAGGACTTGTTTTCTTTTGATTCAAAAAGATTTCAATGCATTGGTTTAATTAAGGATGTTGTTGTTGGTCTTACACAAGTCCCTTCCAAGACAATAGTCATGGACATCGTGGTAGCAAACATTCCACCGAAGTTTGGCATGCTATTATCAAGGTCATGGGCAACAAAAATCAAAGGTACAATGCAGTTGGGCCTTACTTATGCCACCATTCCTGTTTTTGGTGAGCAAAGGAGATTGTATCGAGAGACAAGAATGGCTTACATGGTGAGTAGTAAAGATAAACCTCAAAATTTTCCAATTTATGCCCTTGATATTGAACTTGGATCTGCTATTCTTTTCAATGAGTTGACTGATGAAGCAGAGGATGAGAAGAAAGCATAAAATCAAAAATATGAAATTCAGCAGCCCGAAAATCAGCAAATAGAAGATCAACAAGTCTATGATAAGAAGACGGAAGGTTGGTGGTCGTTACATTTTGATGGATCAGCAGGAAGATAAGGGGCGGGAGCAAGGATTTGGATCACAAGTCCAAGTGATGAAATTAATTTATTTTCCTACAAATTGAACTTTGATTTCACAAATAACATGGTTGAGTATGAATCCTTGATTTTGGGCTTAGAAGTTTTGAAAAGAATGAATTCTCAAAATATTTCTGTTTTTAGAGATTCGCAATTAGTCATTAAACAATTTGAAGGTGTTTATCAAACAAAGGATATGAGGATGAGGGCATATAGAAACTTACTTTTGGACATGCTGAAAATTTTCCAAGCTTACTCATTCATTGTCAAAACTAGAGACAAAAACTCCATTGTTGATTCTCTAGCTGTCTCTGCAAGTATTTTCATTATTCCCATACATTCCAATGAAAAATATGAGGTTGAAGTTTGCCATAGAACAGTTATCCCTAATAATATTACTCAATGGCAAGTTTTTAAGGATGACCAACAAGTGAAGAATTTTATTGAGCTGAAAGAAGAGTTTGAAAATATACAAGTAGATCAACAAACTTTATGCTTGCTGAATCTAAAGGAAATTCTGAAGTTTTGTAGCTAAATAATAATTCCATACCAAAGGGTCTCATACCTCTTGAAAAACATTTTTATCAGAATGATATTTTCAAATTTGCTAAGATACAAGCTGGCGATGAAGAGGTAGAGAGTTGTAACATTGGTAAAGTAGCTATGCCCAAAATGATTAAAATTTCAAAGTTTCTTTCAGTTGATATGGAGTAAAGTTATATTGAGATGATGAAGAGATTCATAGATGATTTTTCTTGGAATTATGTTGATTTGAAAGAGTATGACCCCACTATTATTCAGCATGCTATTCACATCAAAGAAAATGAAAGGCCTTTCAAACAGAAGTTGAAGAGGATTAATCCATTTCTCATGCCATTGATTGAGAAGGAAATCAAGAAACTCTTTGATGCCAAAATCATTGTCCCAATCAGATTCTCAAATTGGCTTGCAAACTTGGTTCCAGTTAGGAAAAAGAGTGGAGAAATCAAAATATGCATTGACTTCAGAAACTTGAGTAAAGCCTCTCTGATGGACAACTATCCTCTCCCAAAGATGGACCAAATTTTTCAAAATATTGTTGGTTCTCAAAGGATGTCTATGCATGATGGTTTTTCAAGATACAATCAGATCCTTATACATCCGGATGATCAGGAAAAAACATCCTTTACTACACCATTTTTCACTTTCATGTATGCCAAGATACCATTTGGTCTCATGAATGCAGGAGCTACCTTTCAAAGGGAAATGGATATTGCTTTTTTTGAAGAGAAGGACAAGATGGTGGTTGTTTATCTTGATGACATAACAGTCTTCTCAAGGAGGGCAGAGGATTACATGAAACACCTAGAAATAATTCTGCTGAAGTGTAGAAGGTTTGGCATCTCTCTAAATCCCACCAAAAGTATTTTTTTCTTTAACTTTAGGTAAATTACTTGGACACATTATTTCTAAAAATGGGATTAAGATTGATCCAAACAGGGTCAATGAAATTCAGAAAGTGGATTTTCCTAGAAGCAGGAAGGAGATTCAATCTTTCCTTGGAAAGGTAAATTTTGTAAGGAGATTTATTCCTAATTTTGCTGAGATTGTGAAGGACATAACAAGGATGCTGAAGAAGGGAGTTTACATTAAGTGGAAAACAGAGGCAAAGCATTCATTTGAGGAGATAAAAAATGCACTCACTCAAGCACCGATATTGATCAGTCCGAATTTTTCAAAAGAATTTCTAGTTTTCACTTTTGCATCAGAAAATACTATTGTTGGAGTTTTGTTGCAAAAGGGACAGCAAGGTATTGAGCAGCCCATTTCATTTTTTAGTAGGACATTAGCTAACTCTGAGCTTAAGTACAATATTTTAGAGAAGAAAGCTCATGCCTTGGTTAAGGCTATCAAAGATTTCAGAATTTATATTCTGCATTCTCATATTGTGGCTTTTGTTCTTAATATTGTTGTGAAAGACATCCTAACTCAAGTTGATCCTGATGGTAAGAGGGGAAGATGGATTTCTAACTTTCTGGAATATGATATATAGATCAAGCCAACAAAATCGGTCAAAGGACAAGGCTTATAAAAACTGATGGCACACTCAAATTTTGACTGTCTTGACATGAATTTAATTGAAGAAATATCATAAATTTCAGATGAGGAAGAAGAACTAGTCCCTATTGAAGAAAATTACATAAATTTAGATTGGTATAAGGATATTATTTTTTTCCTACATCATCATAAAGCACCTGCTGAGCTAACAAAGTCTAAGGAAATATTTGTGAAGCTAAAATCCTTGGGGTATTGCATTTTTGTTAAAAATCTATTTTGGAAGGATACCGGTAGTATTTTGCTGAATTGTTTGATGTAAGAGGAGGTTGATAAAGTGATTAAGGAGTTCCACAAAGGAGATTATGGAGGGCACCATTATTGGAAGACCACAGTGAATAAGATTCTTAGAGTAGGGTATTATCGGCCTACAATGTTTAAGGATGTCTACAAATTTTTTGTTGCCTGCCATGAATGTAAGATTTTTTATGGTAAGAATAAACTTGTACCTTTACCTTTAATGTCTATCTATGTGGAAGTGGCATTTCAGCAATGGGGGCTATATTTTATTGGAGAGATTCATCCATCATCATCAGGTCAGCATCGTTGGATTCTCACAGTGACTGATTACTTTACCAAATGGATTGAAGCAATCCCAACTAGGCAAGCAAATAATTCTATTATTATTTCTTTTTTAGAAAATAATATTTTGTCTAGATTTGGTTGCCCCATGAAGATAATAACTGATAATTCACAAGCATTTAAGTCTAAGAAGCTGATTAATTTTTTTCATAAATATCATATTACTCTTGGGCATTCCACTGCATATTCTCCACAAGGGAATGGTATTGCTGAATCTTCTAACAAGAGAATTGTGAGGATCATTAAAAAGATGTTGCAGGAAAATAAGAAGGCTTGGCATTTGAAGCTGAAGTATGCTTTATGGGCTGATATGATATGCACAAAAAGGTCAATTGAAACTTCACCTTATCAACTGGTATATGGAGCTAAAGCCATTTTTCCTACATCTTTAGGGGTACCTGTCATGAAGCTGCTTCAAGGATTAGAAGAGGAACCAAATGCATTTTAGAGAAGAATCAATCATCTAATAGCTCTGCAAGAGAAGAGGGATGAAGTTTATAACAACAATCAACAATCTGAAAATAGAATCAAGAGGACATTTGATAAGAAAATCAAGGAAGAAAGTTTTCAAATTCAGGATGTAGTGCTGAAATGGGACGAAACAATTGAAGAGAAAGGAAAACATGGTAAGTTTTAGAACTTATGGAAAGGTCCTTTCAAAATAGTTGCTTTCGATGGAAACAATACTTACATACTACAAGATATGGATGGAAAATCATATGCTGGAGGACCTGTCAATGGCATGTTTTTAACGCATTACTCTTCCTAAAATTTGTTGATCATTCATATCATTTTATATATTCCATTTTATGAGTTTTTCTGCTAATAATGACAAGCTAAATCAACAACCTTGAGCCTGAGGTGAAGGCCATTAGAGTTTGAGGAGAAAGCTTGGCAATTTAAAGGTTTTTCTATTTTGTCAAGAAAATGGATAGCAGCACTGGAACTACTGGTTCTTAGTGTACCACAGGGACACACTATCCCAAGTGGAGCCACTGTTGTCACTCAAAAAAATTCAAAACATCATTATGACAAGATTACTTAGGTTCATGGGTCAAAATAGGGTATTAGGAGTCATTTCTTGAGTTTGACCAAGGGAAGTATTAAATTTGTTATAGTTTGAGCCTACCCTAGTGTTTAAATAAACTCATTTTTAAGGTCTTTCATGTCAAGTCTTTCATCATTTTAGGATTCATTTCATTTCCCAAAGTTTTTGTATCAATGCTACCCAACTAGCCAAGAAACCATTTCGTAGTGCATCATGTTAAAAAAATCCACTTTGCGCTACGAAAGCGTTGATAGTTTCATAGCACAAATAGCAAAAATTACACTACAGGTGCTACGAAAGCACAGTTTTGTAACTGTCTTGTCAGTTGAGTTGTCAAATGTTAGAAACTATTGGGAAAGGGTAAGATAGAGGCTTGTTGAGTCATGTGATGATGAAATCGAAGTACACACCCACGTTTGCAGTCATCCTGGTCAGTTTAGGTTATGAGTGAGCCATCATTTTCAGTTATGAAAGAACACTTGAAATTAAAATTCTTTCCTAATTAGTCATTCTCATTCCTTTTTCCTTCATTCGTAATGTCTGAGCTCTGATTATCGAGCCAAACTTGTCACTGGTTCTTACAAAGGTTTCTTACATCCATATCAAGTGAGGTTGATACATTCATTCAAGCGAGATTGATACATCCATATCAAGAGAGGCTGAAAGATATATATCAAGCGAGGCTGAGAGGTTCTCTGAAGAATATGGCAGAGGAAAGAAAAATACATAGAGGAGGACAGTGCTTAATGCATGAACCTGAAGACATGAAAGAAATAAATGAAGACCTAGCAGTGATGGAAGCATTCAAAAGAGAAGGTTTCCTACAGTTTTTTGAGAAATTGCAGGACTGTCACACACAGGAATCCAAGGAATTTTCTATGAATTTCAATGGAACAACCACTAAAGTGGGGATGCTAAGTTTGTCTATCACACCAGAGGTCATTTCTATTGTTACAGAGATTCCAAGAGGTCAAGAAACCTAGTTCAAAGGGTTCAAATTTAATATGGAGTAGTTTAAAGAGTTCATGAAGGCTGAGTACATTGAGATGGATCTCAAAAATTATATCCCAAGAAGTTGCATCAAAGGTAATTATTCAAAACTGCTGCTCAACATTCAGAAATATTTTACCTGTGAAGGCAGCTATTACAAGGTTTATTCATACCATATCAAATTATTTCTACACTTAAATGGTAAGATTTCATTTGAATTACCTTTTTATCTACATAGATGTCTTGTAAAGATGGCTGATAAGGTGCAAGAAAAGTCTGAGGGGAGTGAGACATCATTATTTCATCATGGCTTAATGAAATTATTAATTTTAGATGAACTTCAAAAGATAGGTAGAGATTGATCCTCATTCTTGTTTGTTAATGGTTTTGAGTTGGAAACCCTAACTCCTGCAAGAAACCCTAAAGTAAAGGAGTTCCATTACCACCAGTAGCAAACCAAGCCAACCTATGGTTGAAAAATCAAAATAACATGCAAGAGTAAAGCCAAGAAAGAAAACTGAGAAAAGGCCATAAAAAATGCAAATGCTTGATGCACCAACTCTCCTACCTACAAAATAGAAATCAAAGGTTTTCAAAGATGCAAAACAAGAACAAGCTGTCAGCAAAGAAGGGACCAAAAGAATAATTAGAAGCCAAGCAGTGGTTTTGAAAGGAAAGACAGTTGCTATAGAAGTCAGTTTAGTAACAAAGGGGAATCTAGAGGATATTCTTGATGCAATTGACATAGAGGAAACACCTATTGTCCAAGCTAAATTTATTGGGGAGGATGAGAATAATTTGAAAAAGGCTAAGTATGCAAAGAGATTAGAGTTTGAGGGGGAAGATGCAGGTTTCATTTTTCAAACAAGAAAGCCTATGAAAAGGCATACTAGGAAATTAATGGAAGGTAGCAAAGAAGTTCAAAAACCCACTGAGATAGCTAAATCACCTAAAGAGATTATTGATCTCTCATAACCCACAGTAAAAGATACAATCAACAAATTAAAGAGGGGAAAAGAGAAAGTGATAGAGAAAATAGAGTTTTAGCACATTGAGGAAAAGTTAAAGTTGGAAAATTAGGAAATTGCTATCATGAAAAACAAAGCTAGAAAACACAGTCTCGAGAAAGTAAAGTTTAAAAGGATGAAGGCAATGTGGGAAGGACAAGTTGATTCTGTTTCTGAAACTTTAGAAAATATAGAGAAACTTGTCAAGTGGACAATTCCAGCAATAAAATAAGCTAAGTTTGTCAGAATAATAAACACCCATCTAAGAGCTACTAACAAAAGACTTAAAGACAAGGTGAAATATTTACAAGAGAAACTGGAGTTAATTCATGATGAGCTACAGAGAAAAGGCATTAAAATGACAGTCATAGAAGAACCAATAGGTCAACCAATTGTAAATGAAGAAGGAAGGCCTCAAGGAAGCTAAAATGAAGTTGGTTTATGGTTTGTATGGTTTCTAGATGATGAGGACAGTTTATATTTTGAGTTTTTGGGCAACCACAATTTCCATTTGACAAATTTATAAAAATATCTGCATACTCAGCAGTTTCGTAGTGCATCCAGGCTTAAAAAGCAGAAAAGCGCTATGAAACTGTTGTAGCTGCCCTTTTTGCTTCTTTTCATCAATATTTAAGGTTTTAAAGGCTGATTTAAGAGCTAACATTGCTATGAAAGATGTGTTGAGGGGTGATTAAAATGATGCAAGAGGAAAGAGTCAAGTTTTTGGAGGACAAAGGCTTGTAATGGCAGTGCTACAGAAAGCGCTACGAAACTTTTGTATTTTCGTAGCACAATACATTACATCCTTTTGAGCAGTTTTTGAAGTGCTTTTAGATAGTTGGAGGCTAAGAAAGAATTAAGGGACATGTTAAGAAAATTTTCAATAGCAAAGGACCACGAAATGAAGATTAAATGATAGTCAGAATGTTCAAAGAAGGAAAAATATCCTATGCCTAAAAAACAGGGTACTGTTTCCTATTTTTGTGGAGGTTAGCTAAGTGGTCATGAAGAACTGAATGCCATTATCCAAATTTTACCATGTGATGATACACTTTTCAATGATGTAATTTCAAATAGATAAGGTTGTTATAGATAGTAATAAGGAGTTTGAGTCCTTTTTGAATTTGGACTGTCAAGTAGGATAGGTGTCTTTTTGTAATAAATTTCATGTTTTATGGTTATGCAAGGTGTCAGTGGATAGAAATTTGATGTATCTAGCCTAGAGGCAGATCATTTGAGGATGTAAGAACTCTATTAAAGGCTATTGGGTCGAATTTTTCAAGCGTTGGACAATTCTAGCAAAAACTGAGCTTGTTGTGAATTCACTGTTTTCAGCTAACACAGAGATCTTCTACTTGACCAACTTGAGATTGTGAAGGAGTTTTTAGTGTTTTCCTATTCTATTTTTATTTATTATATATCTCATTTGTAGTGGTGTTCATCTATATTACTCAGAATTCATCTATAAGATGCTCTGACTTCCTTTATAAGTGAACTGACTGTGTTTTTTACATGTTTCATGTGTGTGTGCCTTATCACTAAAAACTCTGATATGCCTCAACTTCCATGTTAAGTAGACTCACTGAATTACTGAATTTATTTGACTCCATAATCCCAATGTATACATGTTGATGTTATTTTCAACATACATATATCATTATCAGTTTATTTCCTAAATAGAGTTAGCCATCTATATCTTTATCCATATCATTAATCCTTGAGAGAGCCCTCTCAGGCTGAGGAGGCTAAGCCTCAGTCACAAGATTTGGTTTGAAATAGTTACATGAGATTGTCTGATCAAGCAGCCTATCAGGTCCAATTTTTTTATAACTGTTAGTATGGTTACTCTTGTTTTTCCCATGATAGAGACCTTGCTATCAGTCCCCAATGTCACTTCATATTTTACACTTTCATCTAGATTGGAAAAAATTGCTATGTTTCCGGTCATGTGGTTGCTACAACATGAATCTAAGAACCATACATCCCCTTGTTTTTATTGTTCTACATTACAAGCTAAAAACAAGCTACCATGGTTTTGATTTTCCTTTGTGAAATTTACATTAGGTTTGCTACCCATGTCATATTGCTTATTTCTACATTCATTTGCATAATGACCATAGTTTTTACAATAATGACATTGATCTTGAGATTTATCATACCTCTGAATTTGTGCTTGATTATGGTTGGAGCCTTGACTTCGATTTTGATTGTTGCCCCTTCCACTTGTGCTTGTAGGGTTGCTTCTTCTACCTCTGTGTGGGTTTCTTCCTCTTCCTCGACCTCTACCTTAACCAAAGGACACTTGTGTCTTGAATGCATGCTCCAATGAGGAGTTTGTTGCTCTACTTAGTTTGTGCTCATGAGACATTAGTGCTGCATGAAGCTGATCCACTGAAAACTGTGAGAGATCCTATGTCTCTTCTATGGCCACAACTATGGCATTAAACCTTGATGGTAGACTTCTTAAAACTATCTCAGCTATTCTCCTTTCCTCAAGTGTCTCACAATGTGACCTGATTTGGGTAACCAACCCAATCACATGTGTAAATAATGAGTCTATATTCTCAGACTCTTTCATACATAATGTTTCAAAATCTCTTCTCAGCATTTCTAGTTTTGTTGTCTTCATCTTTCCCATGCCTTGGTAGGCTGTGTGGAGTGTATCCCATGCCTCCTTGGACTTCGTTGCTGCTGCAACCCTTGGGAAAATACTTTCATGCACTTCTTGGAAAATATAGAAGAGGTATTTGGAGTCATTCTTCATATTGTCCCTCAACAAATCTCTCTTTTCTTGTGTCAAAGCATTGTATGTTGCTGCATATGCTGGTTCTTGGAATCCGTTCTCCACCAGCTCCCAAATATCTTGTGAGGATAATAGGGCCTTCATTGTAATAGCTCAATAATTATAATTCTTCCCATTAGATTGTGGTATTTGTAGGTTATTCAAGCTTGTGCTTGCTGCTGCCATTTTCAATGTGTAAACAAAAACCTTCTCACTCCTGGAGAATATGCTTCTCAAAAAAAACTTTCAGCTCTTTAGTAAAGAACACTTTCTTTCATTGAGAGTCTAAATCTGCTCTGATACCATGTTGGAAAATATGGTATGCTCTGATACCATGTCGAGAACATACACGAGTATGAGAAGCTCAAAAAAACAGGGGAATTCATTTTTCCATCAATACACAGTTTACAAAGAATGCTGAAATTAAATAAAAAAAATGACAACACATTTTGGCATAAAAATTACAGAGCCACACACAAAGATAAAAACCAGAGAGAACCCTATTTCATTCTTCTACTTCAGTAGGTTTTTCTACATCATTTATGTCTTCTTTTAAAACATATGAAAAACATCCTACTTAATACAAAATGGCAGAGCATTACTATTAAATGAAATTCAATGTTGTATAAGATAGTAAACTACAAAATCATCGTTTTGCCATGAAATGCAATTTATTCATAAAAACAACGCACATAGTCTTGTACGCCAGACTTGAAATCCTTCAGCTTTTGGTCTTGAAACTTCATCACTACCACATCCACATCGCATATCATACTTCGACAATGTCAAAACTTAACTTGGGCACTATCCATTTGAGCTTGTGCAATGCGATGTGCGATGGTGATACTTATAAAAAATTGCACGTCGCGACATTTAACATTTCGCACGGCTAAAATTTTAACTTGGTGCAATAACAGGAAGACTTAAACACTTGTGATTGTGATATGCGATGGAACTATCGCATTGCAACTTAAAAAAAATAACTTCAATGTGCTAAGAATTAAACATATGACTTGCCGATTGTGACGCGCTAACCGCTGGGAAGTGGAAAAAGGGAAAAAATTAAGGAAAGGCGAAGTTACAAAGGTTTGATTGCGAATTTGGTAATACGTAGAGGTTGAGGGTCCCACCAAATATCACATCGGTAGAGATTTAAGATTGCAGTAAGGATTTATGTGGAAAAGCTTAAACTTTGCGAGATGCGCAGTGTGGGCAAGAGGTAGGTGAATATGGTAGGACAGGAATTTAACGCAAAGCGATGGACAGGTACAATTTCTGAACATTACGGAGATTTGCGTGAAGTGAATAAGCTTTCGAACTTCTTCTTTTCCTTCTCTGCAAAAACATTTAACTCAAGTATGGTTGTTGCCTGTTTATTCAATGTGGTGGTTGGGAGTAATTTACAACATGTTCGATATGCCTAAGGGCTTCCTTTACACATGGACTATCTGAGTTATGCAACCCTGAAAAAAGTGGGGGCAGTGAGAGGTGATGGCCCTTATGCACCTTGAAAATAGTGGGGCAACGGGGGGGAAATGTCCCATATGGACCCTGAAAAAAAACCCTATCTGCCTTTCCAAATTTGGCATAGAGTAATTAATGATCTTCAATGCTGCAAATGACGTGAGTATAGAACCATCACAAGAAAGTATGGAGAGAAGGTTTCCTGAAGGCAATAGGGAATTAAATCGAGCCAAAGGTCAGTCACAATGCTCTTGCTCTCTAGATCCCAAATCTTCACACATTGTTAAATGGCAGCATAGAGCCAGTATCTATTGGGGACAAAGCACAAGTTATAACTAATATCCACGACATCCAACGAGTACAGTCACTTCCCCTCTGCCAAATCCCAAATATTCACACATTGTTATGTGGAAGCACAATTTTTGTCTCTTTTGGGAATAATGCACAGGGCATAGATGATATCCACGACATCTAGTGAGTACAGACGCTTACCCTCCACCAAATCCCAAAGAATTAGAACTCTGTATTTTCCACCATTAGTACAAAGCAAGCCATTTGAAAAATGAGGGTCATGTTCACCTAGCTTCTATGTCTGACGAGTGTGTTCTTGAGCTCACAATTTGTTAAATTCCATACATTTACTATGAGGTCCCATGAGCACGACATGATGGTGGGGTTAGTGGTCGAAGGGGAAAATCGGATGCAGGAGATCCAGTTGGAATGGCCCTCTGCATCGGGTTGGATGGTGTATTTGTACTCGCCAAGGGTGTTCTATAGATTTATGGTGTGATCACGAGAGGCAAATACGATTTTTCGGTTATCGACGAAGAACGCGATGCTGGGGATGTCCTTGGTGTGGCCAAAAAAGCGCTTGGTGGTGATGCTTGTGCTGAAATCCCAGAGGTGGATCTTGTTGTCCCATGTTTGAAATTCTGAATACAAAAAATCGATAGAGGAATGTGTTCCCCCTTACAACACAGAGAATGCACAAATATGCGGAAATAAAAAAATTCATAGACAGAGAGTGAGACACAAGAGAGGAACAAACTTCGATTCCCTATTCCATACGCTGAATCATATGAAATTACATAGCTTAATACAAATGGCCAAAGCCTGAAAATTTGATGCTAAATTAAAGCTGGATCGGACGTTCAAACAAAAAAAATTTCCTCCACTTTAATTTCGTTGTTTACAAACAAAACAACACTCAACACACAAAAGGGTAGAACTGAAAACTTATGCGATTCGGTTCAGAAAGAATATCGTGTACGACACTCCATCGCACATCGGCGAACCTAACATTTAACATATGTGCGAACACAGGAAAATCTTAAGTTTTGCAATATGCAATGTGACGTGGCACATTGCATTGCACCAAAAACTGTTTAACTTACGGGTGCTATCCCTAACACTCCTGAGCTTGCGATGCACGGTATGCACTATCCTCCTAAGCTTGACGTGTGCCCCTTTATGACCGCATCACAAACAAAACATGATAACTTATGGGCGGATTTAAAAGGTAAGATGAAAAACTTGCAAAGTGCAGGTTGTGGGCACTAGAGCGGTAGTAAGTGCGATAAAGGTTTGAGGTGGGTCTCGCCAGATCGCATCGACTACAACTTAGTTTGGCGAAAGCCTTAAGGATTAATACTTAAATCTTGTGGGCTGAGGTATGTGGGGAGTTAAACGACGAGAGGTGCGAAGTTCAGAAGGTAAGGTATAAAACAAAATACGAAGGTTTGGAACAGTTTCGATTATGCGGCAAGGTTGGTGGGTCTCGTTGAATCGCATCGACAAAGGTTTAAGTTTGGTGAAAGTCTTAAGGTTTAAAATATAAAAGTTGTAGACTGCACCTGCATGCAAGTGGCAAGTGAACATGGAAAAATGGAAATCAAACGCAGAGAGGGCTCGGGTA
This sequence comes from Pinus albicaulis, assembly GCA_034641835.2. Lineage (NCBI taxonomy): Eukaryota > Viridiplantae > Streptophyta > Pinopsida > Pinales > Pinaceae > Pinus > Pinus albicaulis. The sequence continues at coordinate 139,487,287 of CM076577.1, read as the reverse complement.
CTTTGTTTTGATTTTCTGCGTGGATTTCATGAAAACGACTTCGGGTTTGAAGCATGTTGTTTGTCCTTCCCTGCACATAAATGTATTGAACCGTGCGCTGTTGCCACTCCTTATTCATGGCGGTGGTTGGGAGTAATTCCAAAACTCCCCCTTAATCACAACTATCGCCTTCAACCATTTCCCAGACACTTTATGAGATAAACAAAACTCTTATGTCCCAATGGCTTTGTGAGGATATCAATAAACTGTTCCTCTGACCTGCAATGCTGCAAAACAATTTCACCATTGTTAACTAATTCCCTTATAAAATGGTATTTGGCATCTATATGCTTTGTTCTCTTATGGTAAACAAAATTCTTTGACAATGCAATTGCTGAGATGTTATCACAGAAAATTGTGGTTCCTTTGTCTTTCTCATGACATAAATCTCTCAACATCCTTCTCATCCAAACTGCTTGACATGTTGTTGTTGCTGCTGCTACATACTCAGCTTATAATTTTGATAATGAAACTATTGGTTTCTTCTTGGAATTCCATGAAATGGCTCCCGATCCAAAATGAAAAACATACCCTAATGTGCTCTTTCTATCATCTACACTTCCAGCCCAATCACTATCTGTGTAACCAATCAGCTTAAAATTATCAGGTGAAGAGTATAGAACACCATACTCCTTTGTTCCATTTACATACCTCAATATTCTCTTGGATGCTTGCCAATGAGTCTCCTTGGGTGTCTCCATGAATCTGGATATCAAACTTACTGCATACATTATACCAGGCCTATTTGCATTAAAATACATTAGACTGCCAACTATGCTCTTGTACAATGTCGAATTGACATTCTTGTTGCAATCTTCCTTGCTCAACTTCAACTGCATGATAGTTGGAGTTGCCGATGGCTTTCTGTTCTGCATATTTAACCTCTTTAAAACTTCTTCAACATACTTTTCTTGGGAGATAGAAATCCCCTTTTATGTTTTCTTTACTTCTATGCCAAAAAAATATCTTAGCAAACCTAAGTCATTCATTTCAAATTCAATTTTCATGACTGCTTTAAAATCAGCAATGAGAGAAACATCATTTCATGTAAAAAGAAAAGAATCTACATACAAAACAACAATAATAATTTTATCGTCTCTTTCTTTGATGTAGAGTGTGGGATCACCATCAAACTTGTCGAACCCATTGTCCATTAGCTAAGCATCAATCCCGTTGTACCATGCTCTTAGTGCTTGATTCAACCCATAAAGAGCTTTCTTCAACTTACACACTTTGTGTTCTTGGCCTTCTATCTCATAGCCAAGAGGTTGTTCAACATACACCTCCTCTTTCAACACTCCATTCAAGAATGTTGAATTCACATCCATTTGATAAAATTTCCATTTTTTTCGTGCTTCTATAGACAAAATTTTCCACACTATCTCCATCCCTGCAACACGTGCAAAGGTTTTCTCATAGTCTCTTCCTTGTTGTTGCTTGTAGCCTTTGACAACAAGTCTCGGTTTGTGCCTTTCTATCTTCCCTTCAATGTTTCTATTGGTCTTATAAACCCATTTCACTCCAATAAATTATTTTCCTTGTGGGAGGTCCACTAACTCCCATGTGTCATTCTTTTCTATTGCTCTTATCTCTTCATTCATTGCTTCAATCCAATTCTCTTATTTGACTACATCTTCAAAATGGATTGGGTCATGAACATGAAAAAATGATGCAAGTAAAGAATTCAGACCATCATTATTATCGTCTTCTTCTTGCTCATAAATTTCACTTAAATTTCTGAATCTTGGTCTTCTTGTATTTGCTGAGGATGTTCTTGGAGTTGCACTTGAACTTGAGGGAGTTGCTGATCCCTGTGGTTTTCTTGGAGAAGCACTTTCTTGGTTTCTCAATGTTGTTCTATTTCTTCCTTGTGGTGTGCTTTGTTGAGATTGTGTGTAGGCGGAGGAGGAGCCACTGTTGAGGAATTACCTTCTACAATCAATTCCTCTTTATCTTCATGTGAAATACATGTATTCACATTGACAACCTTCTCTAAACTTCCATCCCAAGCTTCTTCTTCTATGAACTGAACATCTCTGCTCTGCTGATTATTAATTTCCTGGTAGATGGATTATAAAGCTTGTCCATATTCTTCCTTAACTAATTGAGGACATGTGCATATGCCACACATCCAAACACTCTCATGTGAGTGAAAAATTGCTTTGCTCCACTCCATGCTTCTTTTCGAACTCTGTTCATAACACTCTTGGTTTGACATATATTTAAGATGTAAGCTGCATAATTGACAGCTTCTGCCCAATACTCATTTGGAAAATGCTTTGCCTTCAACATACTTCTTACCATGTCCATGATAGTCCTATTCTTTCTTTCTGCTACACCATTTTGCTGAGGTGTATACCTTGTGGTAAACTACTTGTGGATCCCATTCTCCCTGCAGAAACGTAGGAAGTCTTTGGAGATATATTCTCCACCTTTTTCAGTTCTCAACACTTTTATGTAGTGTCCATTTTTATTCTCAACAAGAGCTTTGAAGTGGTAGAACTGTTCAAACACTTCTCTTTTTTGTTTTAGAAAATAGACCCATGTCTTCCTTGTGTTATCTTCTATAAATGTCAAAATATAGTGACTGCCAACTAATGATGGCGTTTGCATTGGTCCACATAAATATAAGTGAAAAATCTCTAAAGGTGTTGAGATTCAACAAGATGATGAGCTTAGTGAAAAGAGTTGCCTTCACTAAGTGGGCTCGTAGGCTATTTTTGGCGCAAGTCTATTTTTAGACTATGTCTATTTTTAGACGTGATGATCATATTTCAGAAGTTGCAGCATGCTATTTGTGGATGGTTGATCAAGTTGGAAAAATAGATGAAATTATATTTTTAGAATATTGGGCGAAGTCTATTTATAGATCTTCAATCTCAAAATAGATGCATGTCGATTATTATTAGCTCTTAATAATAATCAGACTCTAAACATAAACGTATTCTCTTAGAGAACTTCAGTTCAGTGCACATATGTGGCACATCAGCTGACAAAAATAATTATGCTATTCCTAAGGGTTTACTGGAGCTAATGCATGGAGGAATCAGTTAGAACTCAAGTGGAAGAGTTATGACACAATTAGAAGTAGTTATGAAGTTGTATTCAGTTTAACTCAGTTAGACTCAGTTGAGCTAGTTGTATCTAGTCTAACTGAATGATACACTAGTGAGAGTGGAGTGAATTAATTGGTTAATTAATTCAGAAATCATAACTCATCAATCAACTGAACAATACATCAGTTAATTACAGTGCATGGCAGTTTCAGTGGAGACCAGTGGAGAGATAGGTGAAAGGGCAAGATAGACTATCTGTTGTGACCATAATGATGCATTAATTGCATCACACACTCAGTGGAGATGCAAATGAGGATTGCGCAGTCAAGGATGGAGTAATTCAAATTCACTTAGAACTATTCTTCAGCAAGGATGGTACAGTGGAGGTAGGCTAGCAAGTGGCAAAGATCGGTGCATGCATTTGCAAGATTGGGCCTGATTAGTGTATGACGATTGTACTGTACTAAGAGCTTGTGAGAAGCTTTGTATGTTTGTATGAGATTTTCATATGATCTTCATGTTACATAATATATATTTGGGGTTTTTTGCTTCAGGCTCTCCCGATTAAAAATTGTGTTATGTGCGATTGAATGCTTTTTTTTATGCTTCACATTTGTGTGCAATTAATTTTTCCGCAAAAGATTAACAAGTGGAATAGATTCAGTATCTTGCATAAATTTAAATAGTGTGAGATCAGGTGGATCTTGGATATATTCATGCTTAGTGCATATAATTTCTACATGGTATCGAAGCATTGTTTACTGAATATTTCAATTGTGAAGTGAGTTTGTGCTAGTGGACAATTTGAATTTGCTACAGAATATTCTTGCTGCAGAAATCAAGTATACGTTGAAATGTCTTTCAATGAGTTGAGATTGGAGTATGCCCTTGATGGGAGCTTGAACTACATAGCCTGGAAGGATGGGATGGAGGTGGTTTTGGAGGATAATGGGCTGAAGGAGTTCATCAATAGAAATGTTCCTAAGCCAGGATCTAGCGATGTTGCATTACTTGATGCATGGTAAAAGAAGACTGCAAAGATGAGGAGGATTCTGTTGGAAGGTGTGAAGGACCATATTTTGTCCAGCCTTCATAGGAAAGCCACTCCATTCTTAATGTGGAAGGCTTTGACAGACTTGTTCCAAAGCAGAAGTGACCAGAGGAAGTTGACGAGACAAGCTTCGAGGAAAAATAAAAATGAATAATAAGAGAGAGAGTTTGTCCAATGCAAGGATGAACTGGGAAGTGTGGGGGTTGCTGTTGATGATGAAGACTTGGTGAGCTTGGCTCTCCTTGGGCTTCCGAAGAGTTGGCATAGCTACGAAGACTCTGTCAATGGACGGGAGAAACTGTCGGGATGGGAATGACTTTGGTTGGATCTTGTGCAGCAGGAGATAAGGCAGGGTACCAGGGATGCATCTTCATTAAAGAATGAATATGAAGATAATTGTGCTTTGGCTGCCAAAGCAAGGAAAGGGAAGGGGAATAAATCTTCTTCAAAATCAGGTGCTAAAGGAAAGAAGCAGGATTTGTCCAAAGTGAAGTGTTTTCACTGTCACAAGCATGGAAATTTCGCCACTAACTATCCACAGAAGAAGAAGAATAAGCAGGCTGGTGTATTTGCAGCTAGAGAGGTGTTAGCGTCACAATTTGAGCTAGATTTTTCCTTGATCGCATGCTTGGTTTCAAGCTGCATGGGATCGGTGTGGTATCTTGATAGTGGTGCGCCTTTCCATATGACGGGAGAAAAATAGTTGTTTAGTGACTTGGATGAGAAGGACCTTCAGATGCATATAGAGATGGGCGACGATGTTCGGTACAGTGTGACTGGCATTGGGAACATGACCTTTGAGAGGGAGTCTGGTAATACGTTATTGTTGAAGAATATCATGCATGTTCCAGGTCTGAAGAAGAACTTGGTCTTGGTCGCAATGTTATAAGACAAAGGTTATGATGTTGTTTTCAGTGAGGGAAAATCCTTCCTTCAACATAAAACAATGGGTCAAACCAAGAAGATAGGGGTTCGAATTAAGAATATCTACAAGCCATAGGTAGATGGTTGTGTTGCAATGGTAGGCAAAGCAGAAGAAGTGGTGAGCCAGGATGAGGGCAAATTATGGCACAGGAGATTGGGCCATCTTCACCATGGCGCTTTGAAGATTTTGCAGTAAATTTCTACTGGAATTCCCAAGGGTACTCTTGCACAGTCAGATCAGTGTAAAGGATGTACAATGGGTAATTTTGTGAAGACCACCTTTCATGAGAAGGAGAACCATGCTTCGGTGATCCTGGAGAGAATTTGCACAGACGTGTGTGGACCGTTCTCGGTTGCTTCAACAGAAAAACACAGGTATTATGTGATATTTGTTGATGACTATTCTCTTATATGCTGGATCTTCTTCATGCAGAAGAAGAGTGAAACGTTCTCAAAGTTCTGTGGGTTAAAGGCATTGGTGGAGAAGGAGTCGGGGAAGAAAGTGAAAGCTCTACAGAGCAATAATGGTGGTGAATACATCTCGGGCGAATTCAAAAACTTCTTTAGAAAAGAAGGAATTTGAAGAGAACTCATAGTGCCTCATAACCCACAGCAGAATGGGGTCATGGAGAGAAATAATAGAACGATCGTGGGTGTTGCACGAGTGATGCTGCATGACCAGGGCCTACCGATGCACTTGTGGGCGGAAGCATGCAACACTGCAGTTTATGTGCAAAACTGTTTTCCTCATAGAGTACTTGGCTTGAGTACACCTGAAGAAGCTTTTACTGGTAAGAAGACTGATATTTCTCATTTGAAGATTTTTGCCTCACCTATTTACATTCATGTGACAAAGGATGCCAGGAAGAAGCTAGAGCCAACTACAGAAGTTGGGATATTTGTGGGGTACAAAGAAACACCCCATAACTATCATGTGTATTTGCCAAACAGTCGGATGATTGTTATGCAACGGGATATAAAATTCAATGAGGTGAAAGCCATGAAGTTATCGCTTGAGAGGGAGCTACACTTGCATGCAGAGGAGGAACTTCTTGTTCCCAAAGATGAGCCTCTGGATGTGGATCGGCCACAAGAGGAGATTCATGGAGTGGAGGAGTCCACTCATGCAGAACCAAACGTCATACAAGGTAGAAAGCATACCACAGAAGCTTAGAGATTAAAGCTTGATGTGGCACAGAATGTAGGAGTCCCTACATCACAGTGCAAACAGAGACAATCACCTAACCGATATACTGGATACATGGCTCTTATGAGAAAGTGTATCGTGACAGAGCCATCTTCTTTTGAAGAAGTAGTGCAGGAGCCCACATGGGTAGATTCCATGGTGGAGGAGTATGACTCCATTGTCAGAAACAATGCTTGGGAGATTTTTCCAAGGCTGGTGGGAAAATCAGCTGTAGGATCAAGATGGATCTACAAGGTAAAGCAAGCTTCTAATGGGAGTGTCGAGAAGTATAAGGCAAGATTTGTTGCCCGAGGCTTCTCACAGATTGAGGGGATTCACCATGAAGAAATATTTGCACCTGTCGCACGGTATTCTTCCATACCATTAGGGGAATTTTAAGGTCTAAAATGGGCCTCCTAAGAAAAATGTACAACAAAAATAAAATTTATAACAAACAATAGGATTGAAGATGACGATGTCAACCATGGGGGATGATTTACCATTTTTTAAATAAAAGGGTAAAAATATTAAAAAAAATAAAATAATAAAACTACTTTTTCAACTCGTATTTTCAACTTATCTCCCACAATTGTTACTCAAATTTCAAGTGGGAGTACTCATTGGATGCAAAATTTAATTCCTCATCCAAAGAGTACCCATGTTGCATACTTTCAATGAACCTTGCTACATGAAAAATGGGAAATACATAAAAAAACGTGATTACAATAACGTTTTTTTATGTATCCCATTTTTCGTGTAATAGGACCCATCGAAAGTATGCAACATGGGTACTCTTTGGATGAAGAATTAAATTTCGCATCCAACGATTACTCCCGCTCGAAATTTGAGTAAAAACTTTGGGAGATAAGTTGAAAATATGAGTTGAAAAAATAGTTTTTTCATTTTTCCCTCTAAAATTTGATGATGTCATCAAATCTTATTTGATTTTTTCCACTATTATTTTATAATTTCCTTAGGAGGCCCATTTTAGACCTCAAAATTCCCCTAATGGGACCACCCTTGCTCTCTCAGCACATATGGGTTAGCACATTCATCAGATGGATGTGAAGACTGCGTTCCTTAATAGGATCATTGAGGAAGATGTGTACATTGAGCAACGTGAAAGATTTGAGATCTTCAGCAGCGAGTCGCATGTGTACAGGCTCAAAAGAGCGCTATATGGGCTGAAACAAGCACCCTGTGCTTGGTACACTCGAATTGACAGCTATTTCACTGGAATTGGCTTCACCAAGAGTGAGGCAGATGCAAACCTATACCAGATTGTGGTTGAGGGTAAGCTTTTAATCATTTTAATTTATGTTGATGATTTAATACTAACAGGTGATGAGCAGTTGATACACTCATGCAAGGCAGATCTTGCAAAGGAGTTTGAGATGAAGGATTTGGGCCTCCTTCATTATTTCCTTGGATTGGAAATATGGCGGTGGGAAGGTGAACTGTTTGTGTCTCGGTTATGCCGGGAATCTTCAAGAAGTTTCATACCAGGGTTGCCAAGCCTATCAACCTCCTCTTCCGGAAATTGGAAGAAGAGGATGCTACATCGGCGGAGGTAGTGGATGCCTTTGCTTGTTTATCGAATAGTTGGTAGGTTTGCTCATGTATTTAGTCAATACAGATCGAACATATGTATGCGGTGAACCGACTTTCTAGCGGTGGTTAAACCTACCAAGCTCTTTTGGAAGCGCGGGGAACAAGCATGTCACGAGATATCTCAGGGGCATACGAGTATAGTTTATGGCGCGACGGAGACGGATGAGGTGAGTTACGCCTTCCTGGATGCAAATTGACCGAAATATGACGAAAAAACATCGGAGAAGGGATTTTCAATATCGGATCTACGGTAGTTTCTTGGTACAACAAGAAAGAAAGATATGTGGCACTCAGTTCAGCAGAAGCAGAATACATGGCAGCAATTTTAGCTTCATGTGAGGCTATCTGGATGAGGAAGATTCTGGTTGGTTTGTTCGGTTCACATTTAGATCCCATAGTGATTCATTGCGATAATCAGAGTTGCATTAAACTCTCGGTTAATCCTGTGTTTCATGATAGATCTAAACATATTGATATCCGGTATCATCATATCAGAGATTGTGTGCAGCAGAAGATCATGTTGCTTTAGTACATTCCTATAGAGGATCAGGATGCAGATATTCTGACGAAGGTGCTCACCAGGTGAAAATTCGAATACCATAGAGGTAGGATCGGGGTGAAGGATAATCCCTATCTTGTTGAGAGGGAGTGTTGAGATTCAACAAGATGATGAGCTTAGTGAAAAGATTCACCTTCACTAAGTGAGCCCGCAGGCTATTTTTGGCACAAGTCTATTTTTAGAATATGTCTATTTTTAGACATGATGATCATATTTCAGAAGTTACAAGATGCTATTTGTGGATGGTTGATCAAGTTGGAAAAATAGATAAATTCTATTTTTAGAATATTGGGAAAAGTCTATTTATAGATCGGCAATCTAAAAATAGATGCATGTCGATTATTATTAGCTCTTAATAATAATCAGACTCTAAGCAGAAAATTATTCTCTAGTAGCACTTCAGTTCAGTGCACAGATGTGGCACATCAGCTGACAGAAGGAATCACGCTATTCCTAAGGGTTTACTGGAGCTAATGCATGGAGGACTCAGTTAGAACTCAAGTGGCAGAGTTATGACACAGTTATAAGAAGTAGTTATGGAGTTGTATTCAGTTTAACTTAGTTAGACTCAGTTGAGCTAGTTGTATCTAGTCTCACTGAATGATACACTAGTGAGAGTGGAGTGAATTAATTAGTTAATTAATTCATAAATAATAATTCATTAATCAACTAAACAATACAACAGTTAACTACAGTGCATGGCAGTTTTAGTGGAGACCAGTGGAGAGATAGGTGAAAGGGGAAGATAGACTATCTATTGTGACTATAGTGATGCATTGATTGCATCACACACTCAGTGGAGATGCCAATGAGGATTCCGCAGCCAAGGATGGAATTCGAATTCATTCAGAGCTATTCTTCAGCAGGGATTGCGTAGTGCAGACAGGCTAGTAGGTGGCAAAGATCGGTGCATGGATTTGCAATATTGGGCCTGATTAGTGTATGACGATTGTACTGTACTGAGAGCTTGTGATAAGCTTTGTATTTTTGTATGAGATTTTCATATGATCTCCATGTTACATAATATATAGTTGGGGTTTTTCAGCGTCAGGCTTTCCTGGTTAAAAACTGTGTTATGTGCGATTGAATGTTTTTGTTTATGCTTCATATGTGTGTGCAATTAATTTTTCCGTAAAAGATTAACAAGTGGAATAGATTCTATATCTTGCATAAAGTTAAATAGTGTGAGATCAGGTGGATCTTGGACATATGCATGCTTAGTGCATATAATTTCTACAAAACATGCCTTTGCCCTTATATGCTTTCCTGCTGGAAATGATTCTCTATGTTTTTTTCCCTAATGCAGCCTTCACATAGGCTGTTTGGTTTCTCTATGAGTGGTAATCCCTTTACCATGCCTTTTCTGTGAAACAAATTCAAACCTCCGAAATTGAGATGTCCAAATGTCAAATGCCATAACCAGTTCTTATATTTCACTTCTTCTCGATAGACTTCTTGTGTGACAGCTGCTACAACACCTCCTTCCTTCAAGTCTAATGTGATATTGAGAGAAAATATCTTATTTCTTGTCATATGGATTTTTGTAATGAGTTGTCTACTTGGAGGTATATCCATGATTGTGCACACATCATTCTTAAAAAACACATTATAGCCTTTTTTCATAAGTTGTCCAATGATTAGAAGGTTACATTTCAGGCTAGGGACATAATAGACATCTAGCATGAACTTCTTCTCTCCCTTCTTTGTCAGTATGTTTACTCTTCCTTTCCTCATGACAGAGACCTTGCTATCAGTTCCCATTGTCACTTCAGATTTTACACTTTCATCTAGGTAAGAAAAAATTGTTATGTTTCCAGTCATATGGTTACTACAACCTGAATCTAAGAACCATACATCTTCTTGTTTTTCTTGTGCTACATTACAAGTTAAAAGCACATTTCCTTGGTTTTGATATTCTTTTGTAAAATTTACACTAGGTTTACTATCCATCTCATTTTTCTTATTTCTACATTCATTTGCATAATGACCATAATTTTTGCAATAATGACATTAGACTTGAGATTTATCATACCTCTATCCTTGTGCTCGATTCTGGCTTGAGCCTTGGCCTTGATTTTGATTGCTGCCCCTTCCACTTGTGTTTGTAGGGCTACTTCTTCCACCTCTTTGTGTGCTTCTTCCTCTTCCTCGGTAGTTTGATATTCCTCGACCTCTACCTTGACCAAAAAGACATTTGTGTCTTGAATGCATGCTCCAATGAGGATTTTGTTGCTTTGTTCATTCTGTGCTCATGATACATCAGTGATGCATGAAGCTCATTCCCTGAAAATTGTGAGAGATCCTTTGTCTCTTTTATGGCCACTACTATCGCATCAAACCTTGATGGTAGACTTCTTAAGACTTTCTCCACTATTCTCCTTTCTTCAAGTGTCTCTCCATGGGACCTGACTTGGGTAACCAACCCAATCACATGTGTGAAGAATGATTCTATGTTATGAGACTCTTTCATACAAAGAGTTTCAAAATCTCTTCTCAGCATTTGAAGTTTTGTTGTCTTCAACTTTGCCATGCCTTGATAGGTTGTCTGGAGGGTATCCCATGCCTCCTTATACTTTGTTGCTGCTGCAATCCTTGAGAAAATACTCTCATGTACTGCTTGGAAAATATAGAAGAGGGCTTTGGAGTCCTTCTTCTTATTTTCTCTCAACAAATATCTTTGTGCTTGTGTCAAAGCATTATATGTTGTTGCATCTACTGGTTCTTAGAAACCATTTTCCACCAGCTCCCAAATATATTCTGAGGAGAACATGGCCTTCATTGTAATAGCCCAATAATCATAATTCTTCCCATTGAACTATTTTAGTTGGGGATTAGAGGCTTGTGCCTACTTTTCCCATCTTGACTATGTAAATAAAATCCTTCCCACTGTTGTAAAAACTTTCTCACTACTGGAGACTTTTGCTTCGACAAACAATCTTACAACTTATTCAGTAAAGAGCAAGCTCATGCTTCTTTCACTGAGAGCCTAGACCTGCTCTGATACCATGTTGGAAATTATGAATACAAAAAGCAGACAAAGGAATACGATCCCCCTTACAACACAGAGAATGCACAAATATGGGGAAATAACAAAATTCACAGATAGAGAGTGAGATGCAAGAGAGGAACAAACTTCAATTTCCTATTCCATCACGCTGAATCATACGAAATTACATAGATTAATACAAATGGTCGAAGCCTGAAACTTTAATGCTGGATCAGACGTTCAAACAACAAAATCGTCCTCCGATCTGATTTTGTTGTTTACACATGAAACAACGTTCAACACACAAAAGGGCGAACTTGAAAACTTATGCGATTCGGTTCAGAAAGCACATCGCGTCCGACACTCCATCGCACATCGGCGAACCTAACATTTAACATATGCGCGAACACGAGAAAATCTTCGATGTGACATGGCACATCACATCGCACCAAAAACTGTTTAAATTGCAGGCGCTATACACAACACTCCTGAGCTTGCGATGCGCGGTATGCGCTATCCTCCTGAGCTTGACACGTGCCCCTTTGTGATCGCATCACAAACAAAATATGATAAAGGTAAGATGAAAAACTTGTGAAGTGTGAATTGCGGGTGCTAAAGTGGTGGTAAGCCCGATAAAGGTTTGAGGTGGGTCCCGCCAAATCGCATCGGTGGAAACTTAGTTTCAGTGAAAGCCTTAAGGGTTAAGACTTAAATCTTGCGGGTTATGGTATACGGGGAGTTAAACGGAGGGAGGTGTGAAGTACAGAAGCTAAGGGATAAAACAAAATACGAAGGTTTGGAGCAGTTTTGGTTATGCGGCAAGGTTGATGGGTCCTGCTGAATCGCATCGGCAGAAGTTTAAGTTTGGCGAAAAGCGTAAGGTTTAAAACATAAAAGTTGTGGGTTGCGCGTGTGGGCAAATGGTAAGTCAACGCGGAAAAATGGAAATTAAACGCAGAGATGGCTCGGGTACTCTATTTTGATTTTTTGCGTGGATTTCATGAAAACACCTTCGAGTTTGAAGCTTGTTGCTTGTCCTTCCCTACACAAAAAATTACTAAAGCGTGGGCTGCTGCCACTCCTTATTCATGGTGGTGGTTGGGAGTAATTCCAACATCCCACGAGCCCGAGAGTGCATATTAACCATCGGTGGAGATTATGGCAAGTTTCTATTGGTGGGAAAGACAGATACATAACAAAATTTAATTAGCTAGAATGGCGAAAATCAAGTTCTCCTATTGACTGGGCGAGCAATGTTTGCCCACTTCAATCTAGCATTGTTTGCCCACTTCAATCTAGCAAAAAAAAAAACACCTATAGGTATAAAGATGTGGGGGTAAAGATGCGGGGTAAAGATAATGAGTTATGGGTGTAAAGATAATGAGTAATAAAATATAGTATGAAGAAAAACCTTTATTACAAATTCAATAACAAAATATAATTTTATGACCTTCTATAACCTAGGTAATGAAACCATGATGTCATCATTTTAATTTTTGTATCAGAGATGCCAATCATTTTTGTTATTCCTTAAGAATTGGGAATATAAGCAACTATAAGAGGACTGATACTTAGCTTGATCCTTGCCTGTGTGTTTTATCGAGTATATCATTCGCGATTATACGTGCAATTCAATTCTACTATGAGGTGACTTTCTCAAGTAGGTTCCAATATTTTCCCCGTTAATCCCATCCTAACATACTCTATTTGCAACTAGATCGACCGGTGGCAGGTTGAGGATTTTGGATTTTGCTGGGTTTCTTGCAAAACTGCTGCTCTAGATCACTGTCTCTCTCTCACCCTGGAATCCCGTCCCACCTCTTTCAATGACTCTCGTTCTCCTGTTTCAATCAGCAACATAAGCTTCGTTGTACCCAACGAACCCATTTATTTAAGTACATTACCGCTTTGTTCACCGCTGTTTTTCTTCCATCCTTTTCAATCATACAGAATCCCCACCCGCTTTGTTCGCCGCTGATTTTCTTCCATGCTTTTCAATCATACAGGATCCCCACCACAGGACCTAATGGTATTCAAAGACACCATACTCGACGACGCAATTGGTATTTCCATGACACGAGAATGCTGACAGTGGAAAATCATCATGGTTTCAATTTCAAGCTGGTCATGTTTATTAATGTAACACAGTGCAACAAGCTGACTTTAAAAGGTTTTTAGCATCTAAGTATTTAGAGTATTGATTTCAGATATATCATGATAATATAAAGTAAATTCATTTTATTCCAATAGGTGTGATACAATTTATTTTTTTAAGCGCAATTTTTCCTTTTCAATTTTAAGAAAAATGAAAATTTGCATTAAGTAATTTGAATTTTATTAATGTAGAATAAGTTTACAATTAAAAAGGAATGATATTGATTTTATAGAAATGCATCAAATTTATAAAAAAATAAAACTTTAAATATGTTTTTAAATCTCAACCAATATCGTTAATTTAATTAAAATATATATATTTTATTAGTAATATTTTTTTAAATGTTATATGCTAACTTATTATTTTATAAATTATATATTTCTTTACATTAAAATTTGATTTGAATTAAATGGTTAGAAAAAACCAATAAACATTTAAAAAAAAAACTTATTTTATAATCAATTTTATTTTGTTTAAACAAATCATAAAATTTAAACTAATTTATAATTTTATTTAAAATTATTATTAATAATAAAAGAAATAATATATGAACTAAATATATATATACATTTTAAAAAATTATGTAACAACATTCTTAATTATAGAGACTAGTCATCTAGATTTTTGGAGATGTTTAATTCTTAAATAAGTCTTATTGCATTACTATGGTCAACACTATAACTTATTAATATTACATGTCCAAAAACTCATAATTTATATTCATTTGACATTTTTTTAATTAAACAATTTAATTAAAATGATAGAAAGGACATAATTATTTTTGAGAATATTTTTAACTTTTAATTTGTGACTATAATTAAATATATTTTAGAAATTCTCTATCAGAAATTGGAGAGAGCAGCCATTGAACACAGGACTAACACACAATAAATTATTTTCTATATTAGATCACACTAATACATTACAATATTTATAGTGCTGCTGAGATCTAATTAATTCCATTCTTGGAGGGAGTAGTTGAGAGAATCTCTCAACATCCTCCAACACACCAAACCAATCCCTAAATTGTAGTATGCATCATAAATGAGGCATTATCTCAACACCCCCCCTTAATGCCTACATTACAGAAATGGAGAACACACTAACTTAATACAAACATTTGTCTGCCCTGGTCTTCATTAACATTTGTACCCACTCTGAGATCTCATAGACAACGCTCTTTTCTCCACCATTTTCGAGCTACCATTCAACCCATTTAAAATACATTTGTTTCTAACCAGCAATAATGAACTTTGCAAGATCAACAGTATTGACAACTCCGCTTGTCGGGGCTTCCGCGATAAGAGCTGACAAGTGATGAACCATCCTATGGACCAATCACCATCTGTCGGATATTTCGCTTTCGGCTATCCATCAGTGGCTAGGCAAATGGTTTGAATACTGAATGTGTTCAAGAGCTAATCTAACAACTTGACCTGCTTCACACAAATGGATCTCATACTGTAACCTGTAACTGATGCCCTTGGCCTGTAGCACAATAGGTTAGCATATAACAAATTCACACAATCAAATTAGCCAATTGTCCTCTCCTCCCTGTAGAACGTAGAGAACGACTAATTTAAATAATGCTAAATTGTTCATAGTTGGTTCTGCACTGTACAAATCTCACAACAAATATCACATAATATATATCTAACAAGCAGCTTTAATTTCTCTAGCAGTATAGCACCTTTCCCCCGAAAATTTCTAGCAATTGCAACCTCCGTCTTTCGCAAATAAATTTGCAGCTTCCATCAAACACAAGGCAAGAAATATCCATATATCTACCCTCTTATTACATATAGTTGACCAACAACGCAGTTGGGTCAACTCAGATGCCAACAATGACAGGAACCAGAGTGAGATAGGCAAACACAACAGTGAAGAACGGGGTAGGCGCCCCAACCGCATGATTGAAAGAGTCGGGCAGGAAACGCAAGGATATATTGTCGCGCTGAGAGTGGTGA
This sequence comes from Pinus albicaulis, assembly GCA_034641835.2. Classification (NCBI taxonomy): domain Eukaryota; kingdom Viridiplantae; phylum Streptophyta; class Pinopsida; order Pinales; family Pinaceae; genus Pinus; species Pinus albicaulis. Next base: position 139,471,753 of record CM076577.1, on the reverse strand, counting down.
TCTTAGTGAACTGAACCCGCCCAGATCCCAGAAAAAATGCACATCTGAAAACTGCAGACTTGAGTTTTCTTTCATTTGACTGCGTAGACGTGACAATGACTGATTTTGCATATACTGTTGTAATCCATATGAGGGCTAAAAACATACATATCTTTGAATCCTTATGCATTTTTACTAAAAAAAAGTCCAAGCAACATAAACCTTCTTATTAATTGATTGGCAGTCTTACGGGCCTTTACTACACAATCGATTCTTATCTGCGTGAATACAAGATATCTAGACGCGTGCACGATTTCAATGGCTTTCAATCCAGTTATTTCTGCTCCAAAACAATCCAACTCTAATGTTGAAGATCATGAATGCTGGGTGTGCATTGAATATTTCGATCCCCCGGAAATCAAGAATAAGTTCAGGGTTAAGATGTGTGTGTTTCGTTACCACATAAGCGAAAAATTGTTGCGAAAATGGTCTCTTCCCCAAGTGCAGTCAGGCCCTGATTTGTCACAGATTCAACGTGCTGACACTTGGAATCCTCCCCCTCAAGAACAGGCTTGCTTGGAGTCTGAAGAAATAGCTGCGGCCTTTCGTTCTGTCTCAAATGCGATCTGTCAAAATCAACACACCGATGTCTCAAATGCGATCCGTCAAAATCAACACACCGATCCAGCAACACACCGATCCACGGAAGGATAAGCGAATGACAGCTGAAGTAAATACTTCCGTAAGCTCTTCAACCAATCACCACGCCTCTATAGAAACTCACAAAAAAATTCACCTAGAAAATAAATTATCTACTCTCCTACAGCAAAAATTCATGCAGAAATAAAAAAAATACTTCACACAACAAACATTCCAACAAATACTTTTAGATAATCAGCAACACAGCTCTCACATCTTCCTGGGTACTCCCATGAGGGATTAAGCCCAGCGAAGCTCTGATACCATATCAGAAATTGGAGAGAGCAGCCATTGAACACAGGACTAACACACAATAAATTATTTTCTATATTAGATCACACTAATACATTACAATATTTATAGTGCTGCTGAGATCTAATTAATTTCATTCTTGGAGGGAGTAGTTGAGAGAATCTCTCAACATCCTCCAACACACCAAACCAATCCCTAAACTGTAGTATGCATCATAAATGAGGCATTATCTCAACATTCTCTTGAGATTAGAATCTCTACCATCTCTTTAATAATTATTCATAATAATAAGACAATCATTTTTTCTTTATTTCCAATTATTTTAACACACATATATCACACTTTTTTAACATAATAAAAGATACTAATATTAAAATTATAATTGAGCCTAGAAGCTCATTTTACAGTCTCATATATGTGCAAAAATGAATATACTTGTTTAATTTGTTTAATTAAGAATATTATAAACATCAATAATCTCACTCTCCATGGTCATACTAGAGAGAAGTGGTAAAAATATTTCACTCTCATCCATAAATAAAATATTTCAATATTCATAGAAAAAAAAGTAATCTTATATGAACTAAAGAAATAAAGTAGTTAAAAGTTTAAAAAAGCCACATATACATTATATAAAATAATTGAAAAATAATTATAATTAAAATATTTTAAGGAGCCTCACTATTTTATTCCCAAATAAATTGATCCATTCTATACATTCAAAACTGTAACATAAACAATGAAAAATTACCTTGGTGAGGAATTAATATAGCTTGGATGAGTGAAGTTTATTTTTTTTAATAAAAAAATTAGACTAATATGAGATAGTGATAATTAGTATAAATCTATTTTAATCACCAGCAACATTTCATTCAAATTTTACACTTTAAAAAAAAGTTTTCACACATTTAATCCATCTAGACTCTTGCTAAATCAGCTATTAAAATAAATTTATACTAGGACTATATCATATTATTCTAATTTTTTGAAAACAAAATATAAACTTCACCCATCTGAGCTATATTATTTCCTCACCAATGTCACCCCAAGTAAACGTGCTCCTTGAACCAGATTTAAATCTTGATCTATCTCCTGACTCAAAATTTTGTTGAACATATTTCTTAAATGAAAATTGTTGCTCACTTTATCTCCAAATGTTTTCCTACCATTATTCATAAACCATACCAATAAATCAAATTTTCTTGTCTGATTGGTGTAAAATTCAAATTATATATATATATATATATATATATATATATATATATATAACCGTTTACAGAAATCATTTTACATTACTTTTATGCAAAGGTCTGTTGTTTTAAATTGTGCAGGAAGTCCGGAATAAACGGAAGTCCTGCTCGTTCTACTTCGTGGAATAGCCAGATTCGTCATTGGAAGGGTGGCTCTAATCTCTCGGCCGCGTTTATCGTCTCTCAACAACTAAATATGTATTTAAAATGTCGGCAGCTGACGTCAATTAGATGACGGAAGGTTACGATGTTGAGCCCACCCACGGAATTAGGTGCGACTGAAAGTTATCGCACGATGCAAGAAATCATTTCTTTAATTTTACTTTTTATTTCTTCAACAACTCTTCACCATTGAATTGAGTATACAACTCAACTTCTCTCACTATTCTATTTTTCTATGGGAGATGAGGGACGATAACGGGAAAAAATCTGCTGTGGAAGTGTTGGGTTAGTTTACTTTTTTTTAACTGTTTGTTCAACCCTATTCTCTATAAATAGAAACGAGAGGTGTGACAACCGCAAGCACATGAGCAAGGACATTTGCAATTTCCATTTTCCTTTCAAATCGAATTAGTTACAGCAATACTCTGGTGAGATCTAAATTATGAAAGATTCATGTCTCTTTGCTTATTTATATATAGACAGTGTTTTGTGAATTGCTTAGATTGACTAATGCATTGTGCTGTTTTGAATATTGGAAGAAGATTATTAAAAGAAAGGATTTACTAGTGTGGACATGAATTCCGAGGTTCCGAAATGGATGCCGCTGGAACCAGCAGTACGATTTCCAAACCAATCGGAGGAAGCGTCACAAAATAAAACAGAAAAAGAAGAGGAAGAAACGGAGAGATGCAAACGCCCCAGGACAACATTGGAAAGTGAAGGGGGCGTGGAGGAATTTGTGGCTTTGTTGGACAGAATCGAAGAAACCAAGAAACTCTTGAAAAGAAAGAATATGAATTTCAGTGGTATTCATTATGCAGTGGAGGGAGATCAGGAGGAGGTATTCATTATGCAGGAGGAGGTATTCATTATGCAGTGGAGGGAGATCAGATGTTGGTGGCCCCGCCCCTCCTGCAGAAGCCACAAGCCTCGTCAGATGCTTATAACAAAAGCAGTACATCGCCCTGGAAACCCTCCTTCCAATGGGAGGACTTCAATGTAAGTAATTCCCTTTCTGCACAAACAGATTTAGGTGGTGCTGCAGCTACAGAAAAAAGGATTCAAAAGGGTAACAACCTTTTGAAAACGAGAAGTTTCCTGGATGGCGTTACGCCCGCCGCTGAATGCTCACATGATCACGAGGAGGACAAAGAAGGCCCTCCAGAGCTAGGGCTACAGTTATTTCCGTGTCTCTGATCTCATCTAACTGTCTACTGTGTCCCTACCGGCTGATGATTCCCTACCATTCATCACTCACCCACTGTGTTATGTTGGCGATATGAAACATCATTGAAACAGGTTGTGGAGAATTCCGCCCCTTAACTCATGTTTTAGAAAATATTGTCTTCTCGTCTGGTTTGGTACATAGACAATTGGAATGGCGTGCTCCATTAAACAATTTATGTTTTGTTCTTTTTTTTAATACCAACACTTGTATTTCTTAATATATGAGAGTAAGTTAGTGGGATTAGGTGAAAGCATCTTTTTAAAGAGCTTCTTGTGAACTTTGACTTGATAACCCACAAGCTCTGACTGGTTGTACCTGCTCACTCTGAACGCACTGGGTTGTAATTTAAACTATATACGCCATTATTGCCGCACCAACTTTCTCAATGACCTGTAATATCACTACAAACATAGTGATGCTATGTATGATTAAAAATATTTAAAAAAACCAAAATGTTATCAAAGTTGTATTTAATTTTATGTTTTTTTTAAGAGCAGTTTTACTTTTCTATCTTTATATAATTAGCACAATCAAATGTGATAGGTAGACTTATACCAATCATGTGATTGATATAGGACAAAGGCTTCATTGGTATTTATCACACTGGTCATTCATTAATAATGATAAATAATAAATAATATTTATTTATTTACGAATAAATAAATATTTATAATAATTAATCATAATGAATTATTAATAATTATTAATTAATAATAATGATAATAAATAATAATAATGTGACCATAAACCCTATAATAAACATGGTTTACCATTGTTGACCATCGTTGATTTTCATATAGAGACAATCTTTCTCACAATGTGACATTGGACCATGGTTGTCACAATGCAACGTGGGACCAACAGATCAGTAAACCCAAGGGATATGAAGAGTTCGATTAATAAACCCAAGGGTCCGGATTGATAGTATAAATCCAAGGAATTAATTCTAAAATACCAAGGTATTATAAACCTAAGGGAATAATATTAAACCCAAGGGATTAATATTATAAACCTAAGGGATTAATAAACCGAAGGGTTTAATATAAAAAACATAAGGGATTAATTTTGAGAACCCGAGAGATTAATAATATAAACACTTGGGATTAATATTATAAACGTAAATGATTATGAATATTATAAACTCAAGGGATTAATAAACCCAAGTAGTTTATATTATAAACCCAAGGGATTTATATTAAACCCTAGGATTAATATTATAAACCCTATCAATAGTAGTATACCCTACGAATATGCACCCTTAGATCAATAAACCAAGGGATTGATAATATAAATCCAAAGCACTATTAAACCCAAGGGACTAATACTAAGAACTAAAGAGAACAATATTAAACCCAAGGGATTAATATCGTAAATATATGGTTGACCCTTATTTATTTTCCCATTGATAAAATCTTTGTTACAATGTGGCATTGTATCATAGTTGATTTTCATATTGAAAAAATATTTGTCACAATGTGATGTTGGACCATCATTAATCATGATTATAAACCAAAGAGATTTGTATTAAACCTAAGGATTTAATATTATGAACCCAAGGGAATAATATTAAACCCAAGGGATTAATATTATTAACCCAACGTATATAAACCCTAACATAAATATTATAAACCTTTGAATAAACATGGTTCACCATGGTTGATTTTCACATTGAAACAAACGTTGTCATAATGCGAACATGGTTATCAGCGATGGTTTACCATGATTGACCATGGTTTATAACCCTAAAATAAACATGGTTGACCATGATCTACCATCGTTGATTTTCTTATTGAGACAATCTTTGTCACAATGTGGCGTTGGACCATGGTTTATTTTCATATTGAGAAACTATTTTTCACAATGTGACATCAGACCATGATTGATCATGATTATATAAACCCATGGGAATTATATCAAATCGAGGGGGATTTATATTATAAACCCTATGAAAACTATTATACCTTAGGAATATGAACCCTTAGATTAATAAACCCAAGGGATTGATATTATAATCCCAAGGGAATAATAAACCCAAGATATATAAGCCCTAAGGAAAATATTATAAAATCTAAAATAAACATGGTTGACCATGGATGACCAAGGTTGTCACAATGCAACATTGGGCCATGACACAATCTTTGTCACAATGTCACCACGGTTTTTAACGATGGTTGACATTGTGAAAACTAAAAACTGAAGGGATTATATACCCAAGGGAATAATATTAAACCTAAGGGATTAATATTATAAACCCAAGGTATATAAACCCTAATATAATAAACCTTAAAACAAACATGGTTCACCATTGTTGATTTTTAAATTGACATAATCTTTGTCATAATGCGACGTTGGACCATGGTTGACCATGGTTTATTTTCATATTGAGTTAACCTTTCACACAATCTAACATTGGACCATGTTCAACAATGGATGACTATGGCTGTCACAATGTGACGTTGGACAAAGATACAATCTTTGTCACAATGTGACCATTGTTATTGACGATGGTTAACCGTGATTGACCATGGTTGACCATGGTTGATAACCCTATGATAAACATGGTTGACCATGATTTACCATGGTTCATTTTCATATTGAGAGAATGTTTGTCACACTGCGACATTGGACAATGGCTAATTTTCATATTGAGAAACTTTTTGTCATAGTGTGACGTTGCACTGTGGTTGATCATGATTATAAACCCAAGAGATTTATATTATAAACCCTATGAATAATATTACATCCTAGGACTATGAACCCTTAGATTAATAAACCCAAGGGAATAATAAAAAAAAGACGTACATTCTAAATCCCTAAAGATATTATAAGTCCAATGGATTAATATTATAAACGTGAGGTATATAAAACCTAAGGAAAATATTTAAAACCTTAAAGAAAACATGGTTGACAATGGTCAATTTTAATATTTAGACAATCTTTGTCACAATGCAACGTTGGACCATACTTAACCATGGTTGAGTGTCATTGAATTTCTTATGGATATGATCTTTGTCACAATGTGATGTTGGGCCATGGTTGATTTTCATATTGAGAAAATCTTTGTCACAATGTGACATTAGGCCATGGTTAACCATGGTTGATTTCCATATTGAGACAATCCTTTTCACAATGTAATGTTTGACCATGATTGATTTTCAATCGATAAAATATTTGTCACAATGTAATGTTGGACCATAGTTGATAATGGTTGATTTTCATATTGAGACAATCTTTCTCATTTTGTCACTATAATGTCTCTTTTTTGTGTTCTTTAACAATAGTCAATGAGAGTGAATTGTAAGACCAAACATCACTTGAATATCTATAATGAGACTCTTCTCGAGTTTTATAGATTCAATTCATTTATGGATCAATGCAATGGACCCTTGGATTTAAGGTTTATAGTCAACATAATTCAAAACATCGCTAACAATGTCCTAACTATGAATTATTATGTTTAACGATTGTATGACAATAATTGACAATGGTTTTAGTATGGTTGAGTATGCTTCACCATGATTGAATATGGTTGAACATGGTTTGCATATGAATCACCATCATTTGACCAAGGTTTTTACTATTTTCAACCATAGTTAAATATGATTGACTATAGAATGCCAATGTTTGAATATGGTTTGACTCTGCTTGACCATATTTTGACTATGACGTCTTTAGAGTTTACCATGATTTCATTATGGTTACCATTGAAATGGTGGTTGTTGATGCCCAACCATGGTTTGACTATTGCTAATCGTGGTCATCCATTATATGCATCAATGTTCAACAATGGCCATCCACCATAATTCAATATAGTTCACTATGTTCACAATGGGTCACCTATTGATAAGCCATGAAGTTATTGGTAACTATGGTTCACCATGGCAATCATGTTGACTATTATTCACTATGATGCCCATGTTTACTATAGTTGACCATGTCAACAATAATCAACCATAACTAACATGTTTTCATCGATAGATTATTTTTTAGGTAAGACATTATAAATGTGTGAAATACTATATAATTACCGTACCATTGATATTATATCAAAATTTTATTAAGGTTATTTACATGTTTTAATATTTTTTTCTTACATTTGTTGATATTATATTAAAGTCATAATTAAATATTAATGCTATATTAAACACTAATATTCATATACTAACTTTTTATTAACTAAGTATTGTATCGCTAAACTAAATTAATGATTAAGTTAATATATTAATATATTATTTAAGATTTAAAATACTAAATTATTATTATTATTATTTTACTATTACAATAAAATATTTAAAATAATATCATAATATTATTTTAGTAAGTTATTATGAATTAATGTAAATAATAATATATTAATTTATTAATGAATCTAAAATTAATCAATTAATTAATTAATTAATTAATTTTAAATTTATTAATAAATTAATATATTATTATTTACATTAATTAATTTATAATAATTAATTAAATAATTATTTTTTTTCTCAAGAAAAAAACGAACTTTTTATAAATAGTTGCAAAAAGTTACATCGCATATGTCGTAGCCTTCCATATGAGAGCTCACCCTATCAAAATAGGGCGAGGGCGGGTCAGACACCCTAGTTACACATTGCCAGAAACACTAGACTTATCTTTTTTGCCTTTTTGCTAGTCGTCCAGTGAAGAAGCAGTATGAATAATGGCCAAATCCATGCTGGGGGGAAGTTGGACATATTTTTTTGAGTCAGAACTTTTAGAAACATGTGCACACTTGGTGTCAATCACCCCATGGTCACCATTATGCTTGTCCGGTTCGAGATCCGCATCTGCAGGCATAAATATCTTCTCGTCAATTTCCTTGTTCTCTTATGACTCTTGCTGGTTTTCTTGCTGATTTGTTGTTTCTGTTTGCTTTTGGTTAACTCCATTTTCCTCTGCCTCTTCATCTAATAGTGACAAATCCGGGAAGTTCCAACCTTTCTTCTGTTGCGATTTCTTGGACGCCTTTTTCTGGGAAAGGGTATAGGTGCTTTGTAACTGTCTAGTTTGGTGGCATAATCTACATTTTAACATTGTGTTTGAGCCCACTTGAGTTCTTTGTGAATTAAATTTATGCAGTCCGGAAGTGCTTTGCTTAGGTCCATCTCCACGCATATACGTGCAAAGGTGAAAATACCTATGTCTACTCTCTCTCGGTCCAGCTTAATGAACCTTCCTATGGAATTCCCAATGTTTTCTAGGACCTGGTGGTGCGAGAAAGGTAATGGCAGGTTATGTAATCTCACCCAAACAGGAATTTTAGTAACCACCATGGTGTTTGCATCAAAGCCAGGGACCCATGGGGAGACGAAGAGGCCTTCCCTTCCCCAAAACCATGGCCCTTTAGTAGTAAAAAAGCTGTAGTCCTATGTATTGTCAAATTGCACCACGAAAAAACTTTTTTCATGAAAGTAAATATCGCAGTTTTGGGACCAATTTTGGTGAGGCAATGCATGTAACTCTTCTGGTTTTGGCCAGTACCAATTAAATCGGCATATAACAACCATTTCTTCTAATACATTAAAAAATCCAGTCACCTTTGTAATTTCTACTGTTTTTTTTTTCTTTTCTGAATTGGACTAATTCTATTAAGTGAAAATATGGTACATGGGACAGTACATTCAAGAGAGACAAAAACACGGCCAACCGGAAATGATAAAGTATCAACTTCGGTCCCCGGAAAGAGAGATGAGACATATGAGGAGCAATAGTAACTAAAAACAAGAAGAAACCGAATTCTACCCAGAATTGGTAGAGTTTTCTACACGGAATTTCTTCCCTTTCTTTTTGTTTACTTTGACCCAGCCATCCTGGTGAGATTGCGCTGGGACAATTTGAAGACTGGAGTTCTCCAGAAGAGGAGCCTCCTTATCTGAATCCGAGGAGGCGGACTCATGACTACGCTTCTGAGTGACTGTAGAATCAGGGGGATGCTTGGGAGCATCAGTGGATAGTTGCTGTGTCTGAGGAACAAGGTCTGAATCTGCCTCACTCCCATCATCATCAGAGCTTGAGGAAGCATAATTTGCAGCAGGCGGCGGGGTACAGGGAGTCCATTTTTTGGATTTGGGCTTTGTAGAATCTCCTTTAGTCTTTGTTTCTGCAAGAGTGGGGCAGGTGTTCTGCAGATGCCCTGTTTGGTTGCAGTGGCGGCAACGGAATGCAGTGTTCTCATAGTCTAAGTACTGAGTCCAAACAAGATCACCGGCCTTGAGGATAATTTGTTCGGGCAGGCCTTTGCTGATGTCAACCTCCACGCACATTCTGGCATATGTGTAGAGGCCGTGAAGAGGCCTATCGTAATCTACATCGAGAAAGCGTCCCAAGGTATCGCCCATTCGCCTGAACACTGTCAGCTGCCATAGATGGACAGGAAGGTTGGGCAACCGAATCCAAATAGGGGTTCTGGTGATGGTAGCTGTTGCAGGGTCGAAATCTGGGAACCATGGGGTTAAGAAGAGCCCAGCATTTCCAAAAAACCAGGGACCTTTCTGTAAGGCCTGTTCATAATGCTTTGCATGATCAAACAATACTATGAAGAACCCTCGTGAGCAGCAGCTAACGAGGCACTTGCTGGTCCAGTTCTCGTAGATCCAATCAAAGAGTTCCTTGGTTCGCGGCCAAAGTCCATTAAATCTGCAAATGATAGCTCTCTCTGCATATTTTTGAAGATCCTCTGCGACAGATGGAAGAGAGACCTCAACAGAAGGTGCTTCATCCAGCTTGTCAACCAGAAAAGGCTGGGGTTTTGAGGCAGCAGAAGTTTTGGGGATTTGAGAGTGAACAGCTTCTTTATAAGAGAAGATAGGCGCTGAAGAAGACTGTCCGACAGCACCACCTCTCAAACGAAGGGTAAGTACAATGGAATCATTTCTGTTAATGTTATAAGCAGAAAGGGGGAGGAGATCCTCAAGGTGTTTACCTTGGAAAAGAAGTCTCTGGTGAGTCGATGGGATTCCAGTCCGTTGTTCCAGGTTGAGCTTAAGCTTCTGAATAAGATCTGGAGAGGAAACCCAAAGCAAAATAGTTTTTCCAGAGAGTAACCGGAGTTGGATCTGAAAAGAGGCAGGGTTCTTTTTAGAGGCAGGATCTGCACGGCAACGAAGGGCGTCCCTGCTTTTACCTGCGATTCCAAGCCTCTGCTGAGAAGGGCTGAGAGGGCGGGAAACGCCTGAAGACCTACTCCTGAGCCCAAAAACGGAGTCTCGGGGGTTTGCGGCTAGAGTCCCTTTCAATACTGCGGTTGAAAGTGTTGCTGCAGGGCGTGTGTTGGCCAAACTCTCCGAGTTGAAGACAGCCCTAAAGAGGCAAGGCTCAGGTGACCCGAGCTGGACTCTAAAGGGCGTTGCCCTCAAGATTATCCCCTGCATCCAGAAAAAGACCCATGATACAACATCCGCGGGAGCCCTGGCACGATAGCACAGAAGGGCGGCAGAGGTAAGTTGAGCTGGAGCCTGTCCAGGACTTGCTGAAACAATAACAGCTGCATAGACGCTGAAGATATCCCTATTATCGATCACTGTCTTCTCTCGGCTGAGGAGAAGACAGTCCTGGTGCTTCCGTAAAGTCGGATCCTCATTCCAGGCGTGGTTTGCAGCGTCCCTTCCTGCTAGATCAAGGGAGAAAGCGGCTAGTAGTGGCCTTGCGATTGCCGAATGCGAAATAGGTAAGGTCGAAATCCTCTGTATGCAGAGAAAACCAGCGCTTGTCGGCGGCAGTACCACTTCGGCAAGCAGGGGAGCAGAAGAGAATAAGCTAGGGTTTCTCTTGCTTTTGTCCATCTTCGTTTTTCAATCTCGGAGCAGTTGTAATTTCTACTGTTAGGTTCAGAATGTTCTCTGTTTTTTCTACAATGTATGGACCTAGGAGGGATAAATCCAGATTTTGTTTTTTCCCCTGTGTGGGGGCTTTCCCTCTCAGGATGTCCTTGAGTGAGGGGATTTCTTTTCCTACTTTTGTCAGTTTGTTTGTTACTATCTTCCTTGGGGCACCCCCTCTGAGCCTTAGGTTTAGGAAGATAGTGGCCTCTTTTTGGATCTAGTATTCCTGTGAATTTGATCTTTCCTGTAGTACTCTACCTGAGGATATCAAGCTTTGTATCTGAGCCGAGGTACCTATGGAAGATTGGATTTTAATTTTCAACTCAGCAACTGAGTCAGAGTCCCGCACCCATAGAATGAATGTCTTCCCATTAATGGACTTGATAAAAATTTGGTAAGGGGCGTATGGAGTAGAGCCCCATCACTAAGACCACAGCATGGCAGAAGAGTTCCGGATCTTCGAGGGGAGATAACACAAAAAAAAGATCGTAGAAAAATCTGGGTTCAATAAACCCCTAGTCCTCAGCGGCCGAAGGAGATGCACAGTGATCCCCATAGTAGCAACAAAAAATAAAAAGGAGGGGTCGTGCTCCACACTGCCCTCCCCAACAACAAAACCCCAATATCATATTTCTTAAACAGAAAAAAGGGAGGCAGAAAGCGAAGTATTACCAGACTATTTGCACCGAGTAGCTAGGTTGTGTGAGCCATGAACCAGTACAAAATGGCAGGGGCGTCACTATAATGTGAAGGGTCAAGCAACAAGGGCAGAAAAACCACAACCGTCAAGTGTTGGAGACCACCGTCCTTGTGCACAGAAAGAATCTCCTAATGAAGAAGACCCCACATCCTTCTAAATGGTATTACCACTCATGCATCTTCCACTCTGACGTCCAAATAGTCCTTCAAAACCACATTCCCCATTCTCTGCGTCACAAGTTGAGAGGGCGTCCAAATCAGGGAGCCCCGAAACAGGGGAAAGGGAGTTCAGGCTCTATCGGCCACCTGGTTTCTACTTTTGGCTTCCGAGAAATCCATCATTACCCCTCTGTCATGGCACTCTTCCAGAACCGGGGTCCCTTTTTGTGTCGGAGGAGGAGAAGGTTGAAGCGAGGGGAGCTCCGATAGTAGCTCCATTTCCACCACCACCCCTCCTTTAGCCGTCCAAAAATATCCCTTCGGTGTCCGCAGAAGGTGGGAATCATGATCCCCATAGCAGAGCCTAAGTTCGTTGTCCGGCCCAACCCCATCTCTGTCAGCTTCCTCTACCACCAGAAACCCTAGACCAGAAGCTCGTTCTCCTCTTCGATCCATAAAAAATGTTCACCAATTACATAATTATTATCATCATAAATAATAATAATTAATATAATACGATATTTTATAATAATAATTATAATAAATAAATATTTATATACTATTTTATTAATTATTATTATATATATTAATAATTAATATAATTAATTAATATTTTAAGTAAAAAAAAAATGTAAATAAATTTTAAAATTAAAATTTAAGATTTTTTTTTAATCTAACTCCCTTTTTTCTATTTCTACTAACAATATTTTTACACATTTGTATATCTTATATCTTTGGGATATATGTATTAATTGAAAACTAAAGTTAATATTCCAAAATGTTATATATACAAAATTGAAAAACAATGTAATCTAAAAGTAATGCTTGAAAGGAGACAAAGATATAGAAAGAGCGAGTTAATTGTATAAATTAAATATCCTATTAATGAAAGATTATGAATTAAGAAACCATCACTAACATTGAACTTCTCCATGCATCTCAGAAATTGTTGCAAGTATAAATGACCAATATAATCAATCACACATATCGCTCACCAGTGTAATCAACAATAACCAAACGAGTATGAAAGCTACCAAAAAGATGTTGTGGATTTAATTATATGTGAATCAAATTGTAAACACCATTATGAGTATTAATATATTAATATCGATGTTAATATACACATAGTTATATATTTAGGTAGGCTGCACAAAGACAAGAAATTTATTGACTAATTATATTTAAAAAAACAAATTATTATATTAATAAAGATAAAAGTTAAACATGAAAATTAAAATAAATTTTAATTAAAATTAAAAAAAAAACTTCTACAAAGTAACCATTCTCAGCTAATTGCTTGGCTTGTCAAAAAATTATTAAATAGTATTTCCTCTTGCATGAGGTTAGCTTAAATTTTCAAATAGATTTAGCTTTAATTTTATGTGAAATTATACATGACATTCTTAAAGAGAGAATTGTACATTAACCCATGTCCAAATATTGAATACATGATTAAGGAAATGGATGGAGATTTTTTCAATTTTATTTATTAAAAAGTTTTTTATATCAATCATATCAATTTTTGCTCACTTTAATATATATAATTTAAAATTACATATAATCAATTATGTAAAACAATTTATTCAATATAGAACTAAATGAAGTAGAATTTTAATGGAAATGTTAATTTTATGAAATGATTACAATTATATTTATTTATTCTAAAGCCACGATGTTCAATGTGGATTACAGTTAATAGTTCAGATCGCAAGAAATATAATAAATAGATTTAATCTAGGATTTATGTGTTAATATTGGGAGAGATATATGTTACATTCCCTCTCCCAAATGGAGTTATTTTTGGAAACAACTGCAGTAAATTCTGGAAACCAACTGCAGTGATTTCCTTAATTTATGGAAACCAACTGCAGTAATTTCCTTAAATTATGGAAATCAACTGTAGTTCATTAATTTCTTGTTGGGAGCTTCTGAAGTGGTCCATTACTCCGACTGTAGTTCTCTACCATGATCAGTGGAGCATTTGACACATAGCCAACAGAAGCTTGATGGAAGCTAGGCTATATAGATTTATGTTTGGTCCCCAAGCTCACTAACTCAATCCCCTTCAGTTTTACACCATCAAGCTATGAGTGAGCAGAGCTTGGAAGACTTTTCATATTTTCTGCTTGCATGAAGATTGTTGCTGAGTTATTTACTGTGAGTTATAAGTTATATGACCGTGAAGTTGATAATCTTTAGAAGAATCAAATCAAATAGGACGGAGGCTCAATCGATTTGAGACTTTAAAAGTCTACGATTCAAACAAGTGTCTACTGAGTTTCGAATTCGACATTCATCGATTCACTTCTGCTAGGCCTTGGTTTTAGAAGCTACTTCAACCTACGCTATCGGTTGTGCAGAGTAATTCTTTTCCAAATATTTTGTGGTTAAATGAATTTCACGTGAAATCCAAAGTAAATCCATATTCACGTTTTTTGCCAATACCAAACGTAATAGTGGAATTTTCAAGGCTGTTTGCTGTCAAAGATTTTATTAGATAACATATCATAAAAGAGAGATAAAGAGGGCTGTGAGGCAAAAGGCAGCTCATATTTGGTAAGAGAAGAAGGAGTAGCTTCAGTTTTGGTGTGCAAAGTATAAGGCATATTTCTTCAGTTTTACATATATATTGTGAGCCACCAATGGCTGGAGGTATTTATGTTTTTACTCGGAATTTTAAAGATTTTATTTTTAGATTCTTTAAGTTTTCTTTTTCTTTAATTCCCCATTAAAGAATCGTTATTATTTTTTTATTAAAGCTTACATATCATTAAAATTGCTTAAAGTTTTTACATTTGATATGTTTTTACTGGGCATAAAATTGCTAAAATTGGTATCAGAGCAAGTTTATCTCTGCCTTGGTGATTATAGACATATTTTGGCTAAATGTTTCCTTTTAAAAATTTTTGAATTAAAACATTTATTTGGAAATATGTCTCAATTTTTATGCATATAAAATATATTGCAATTTGAAAAATTTATGGATATAATATTTATTTAGTTTAATTATATGCAATTTGGAAAAATATGCTCGTATTTAGTTTGCATGACTTAATTATTTAATTTTTAATTAAAACATGTTATTATGAATGAGTATACAAGAACCATGGTTAAGTGTTATGTATAAATGTTGTATTTTTATTTATGGAAATTATCAGTGGATTTTATGAAAATAATGTCTAGTGATCCATATAGTTTTAATTAATTATAGAATAACCACAACATCTCTAATTAAATAAAATTATATATTATGATTGATTAGGATCACATAAAGAATAGACATTAATTGTAATTAATTATATTAAATATAATCAATTTTATCCCACAAGAATTTTTATTATATTTAAGTAATTAATTAGGATAAAATATTCATAACTTACCCACGGGAGTTATGAATTAATAATTTTTATCATAAAGTTCAAAAGATTAATTGAATCAGCTTGAATTAAAAATTTAGTCGAAGACAATTTTTATGTCATTAGATTCAATTTTAAAGCATGATTTACATTGGTAAAGCATGAAATCTTATTTATGCCTCAATTTTAACATAAGCATGTGATTTTTTATTTTATGCAGTTGTACAACCTGCAAATTTCTCTGAAATTCGTATTGATATCCCTGAACTTAAGGGAGATAACTACAAGGTCTGGAAGGAGAGAGTTCTCCTTCATTTGGGGTGGATGGACATATACTATGCTATTAGGAAAGATGAACCATCGACACTCAATAATACCAGCACTGTAGCAGACATCACGCTTTATGAACGATGGGAACGATCTAATAGTCTAAGCGTGATGTTCATTAAGACTAAAATTTCAGCTGGTATTCGTGGTTCCATTGAACATCATGAAAAGGTCCGAGACTTGATGAAAGCCATTGATGATCAATTCGTCACTTCAAACAAGGCACTAGAAAGCACCCTAATTATGAAGTTCTCATCCCTAAGGCTCACCAGTGTAAAAGGTGTGCGTGAGCACATCATGCCAATGAGGGACACTACGACTCAATTGAAGAAACTCGAGGTTGAAATATCAGAGTCTTTCTGGTGCACTACATCCTGAACACCCTTCCACACCAATACGGACCCTTCAAAATCTCATACAACACACATAAGGATAAATGGTCAATTAATGAATTTATGACCATGTGTGTTCAAGAGGAAGAGAGACTGGTGATGGAAACGGGAGAAAGTGCAATGCTGGCAACGCGAGGAAATGGAAAATCTCAAGCAAATTGGAAAGGGAAAGGTAAATTACCTCACCAAGCCGATATCAAGAAGGATTCCAAGTGTTTCTTCTGTAAAAAGAAGGGACACATGAAGAAGGAAAGCGCCAAATTTTAGAAATGGCTTGCAGACAAAGGTAATCCAATCTCGTTTGTTTGTTATGAATCTAATATGGTTAATGTCAATATTAAGAACTAGTGGATTGATTCTGGATCAAAAATTCATATTTCGAATTCCTTGCAGGGTTTGCAAAATCGAAGGAAGCCAGTGGGAAGTGAGCAAAGCCTCTTATCAGGAAACAAGATGGGCTCGCATGTGGAGGCTATAGGAACATGCTATTTAACTTTAAGTAGTGGCTTTGTTTTAGAATTAGAAAAGACCTTTTATGTACCAAGTTTTTCTAGAAACTTGATTTCAGTTTCAAGGTTTGTACCTTCTGGATATTCCTTTAACTTTTCAAAAACATCTTTCAGTTTATTTTATAAATCTGATTATGTTGGGAATAGTATTATGTCTAATGGTCTTTACTGCATTAATTTACAAAACAATGTCACTTATGATTCAATGCATGTTCACATTGGAACTAAAAGATGTGTTATTGATGAAAACTCCTCTAAATTATGGCACCGGAGACTAGGTCATATCTCCATAGAAAGAATTAAAAGATTGGTAAATGAAGGAGTACTTAATACTCTGGATTTTACCGATTTTGAGACTTGTGTGGACTGCATAAAGGGAAAGTAGACCAACAAGTCAAAGAAAGGTGCCAGTAGGAGTTCATACATATTAGAGATCATACATACTGATATATGTAGTCCAGACATGGAATCACATGGTCAGAGATACTTCATCTCTTTTATAGATGATTACTCATGATATATGTATCTCTACATGCTTCATAAAAAGAGCGAAGCATTAGATGCCTTTAAGATCTTTAAGGCTGAAGTAGAGAATCAATGCGGCAAGAAAATTAAGATTTTGAGATCAGATAGAGGTGGAGAATATTATGGTCGATACACAAAAGATGGACAAGCACATGGGCCATTCACTAAATTTCTTCAAGAGCATGGGATTGTTGCCCAATACACCATACCTGGTTCACCCGACCAGAATGGTGTAGCAGAAAGAAGAAATCGAACATTATTGGACATGGTGCGGAGTATGCTTAGCAGCTCCAATCTTCCTAAATCCTTGTGGACTAAAGCACTTAAGACGACAGTGTATATATTAAACCGAGTTCCAACCAAGGTTGTTCCTAAAATTCCATTTGAATCATGGAAAGGTTGGAAACTGAGTTTGCGACATATGCACGTTTGGGGATGCCCGTATGAAGTGAGAATATATAATCCACAAGAGAAGAAGCTAGACCCAAGGACCATTAGTGAGTATTTCATTCGATATGCTGAAAGGTCTAAAGGTTACAAATTTTATCGTCCATCTAACAACACTAGGATTGTGGAGTCAAGAAATGCAAAGTTTCTTGAAAATGACTTGATTAGTGGGAGCGATCAAACCAGGAACATAGTTTGTGAGAACGATCATTCAGAATATCAACCTTCCACCTCAAGTGAAAGATTGCTTATTTTTCATAGAACCCCTCAAGTACAAATTGGTGTTGAACAACCAATTGTTGAAGTTCCAAAAGTTGCTGACGACATTCCAGTAGATCAAATAGTTCAAGAATTGCCAAGAATTTTTGAACAACGAGTTGAACCACATACTTCTCAGGAAGATGGTGGGACAACATTAAGAAGATCTACTAGACCAAAGAGATCAGCAATTCCTAATGATTATGTTGTGTATATGCAAGAATCTGACTACGACATTGGAGCTGAAAATGATCCTCAGTTTTTTTCACAAGCCATGAGTTGCAAAGAATCAGAATTATGGTACGATGCCATGAAGGAAGAGATGAATTCTATGAAGAGTAACGAAGTCTGGGATCTTGTTGAGTTTCCTAATGGTGCAAAAGCTATTGGATGTAAATGGGTCTTTAAGACAAAGAAAGACTCATTGGGAAACATTGAGAGATACAAGGCTAGACTCATTGCAAAGGGATTCACTCATAAAGAAGGAATTGATTAAAAGGAGACTTTCTCTCCTATATCTAAGAAATATTCCTTGCACATTATTATGGCATTAGTAGCCCATTTCAATTTGGAGTTGCACCAAATGGATGTGAAAACGGCATTTCTCAATGGAGATCTAGAGGAGGAGGTATACATGAAACAACCTGAAGGATTCTCCTCTAGTGATGGTGAGCATTTGGTTTGCAAGCTCAAGAAGTCATTATACAGATTAAAACAAACATCTCGCCAATGGTATTTGAAATTTAATAATGTAATTTATTCTTTTGGTTTTGTAGAAAACATTATGGATGAATGTATATACCTTAAAGTCAGTGGGAGTAAAATCTGTTTTCTTGCTTTATATGTGGATGACATTTTGCTAGCAATCAATGATAAGGGTTTGCTGCATGAGGCGAAACAATTCCTCTCTAAAAATTTTGATATGAAGGATATGGGTGAGGCATATTATGTCATTGGCATTAAAATCCATAGAGACAGATTTTGAGGCATCTTGGGTCTATCTCAGGAAACCTATATTAATAAAATTTTAGAGAGATTTTGGATGAAGGATTGTTCACCAAGTGTTGATCCCATTGTGAAGGGTGATAGGTTCAATTTGAACCAATTCCCTAAGAACGATTTTGAAAGGGAACAAATGAAGAACATTCCATATGCTTCTGCTGTCCGAAGCCTAATGTATGCTCAGGTCTGCACAAGATTTGACATTGCATTTGTTGTGGGAATGTTGGGACGATATCAGAGTAATCCAGGTTTACACCACTGGAGAGCTGCAAAGAAAGTAATGAGGTACCTTCAAGGAACCAAAACTACATGCTTATGTATAGATGAATGGACAATTTGGAAGTGATTGGCTACTTAGATTCTGACTTTGCTGGATGTGTTGATTCACACAAATCAACATCAGGATACATTTTTATGATGGCCGGTGGAGTTGTATCATGGAGGAGTGCCAAGCAAACCTTGATTGCCAGTTCTACTATGGAAGCCAAGTTCATCTCCTATTTTGAGGCTACTTTATATGGTGTATGGCTTAAGAATTTCATTTCTGGGCTTAGAATTATGGATTCTATCTCTAAGCCATCGAAAATATATCGCGACAATTCAGCTACTGTTTTTATGGCTAAGAACAACAAAAGTGGGAGTCGAAATAAACACATCGACATTAAGTATTTAGCTATAAGGAAATGTGTTAAAGAAAAGAAAATGGTCATTGAGCACATTAGCACTGAATTGATGATCGATGATCCTTTCACTAAGGGCATGCCACCGTTTAAATTCAAGGATCATGTAATGAATATGGGACTTTGTTCCATTATGTAGATTCTCATTGTATGAACAATGTTATTTTTAATGAAATTCTTAATTATTGTGATGTTTTTCTCATATTTATGTGCACCTTAATTTGATTTGAGAGAATTCATCTGTGTAGGACTAAGAATAAACATCGGGTTTATTCATTAAGAAATTGTTACCACATAAATTTTTATAGAAATAAATACATAGTAATACATGGAAGATAATACTCGACATTAGAGGACTTATCGCCATGATTCATGTATCTATTGCTTAATATAGATTATCAATGGTTTTTAAGATGAGTCATTAAGTTTGAAAGTATGGACCAAGTGGGAGAATCTTACACTCCCTCTCCCAACTGGAGTTATTTTTGGAAACAACTGCAGTAAATTCTGGAAACCAACTGCAGTGATTTCCTTAATTTATGGAAACCAACTGCAGTAATTTCCTTAAATTATGGAAGTCAACTGTAGTTCATTAATTTCTTGTTGGGAGCTTCTGAAGTGGTCCATTACTCCCACTGCGGTTCTCTACCATGATCAGTGGAGCATTTGACACATAGCCAACAGAAGCTTGATGGAAGCTGGGCTATATAGATTTCTGTTTGGTCTCCAGGCTCACTAACTCAATCCCCTTCAGTTTTACACCATCAAGCTATGAGTGAGCAGAGCTTGGAAGACTTTTCAGATTTTATGCTTGCATGAATATTGTTGCTGCGTTATGTACTGTGAGTTATAAGTTATATGACCGTGAAGTCGACACTCTTTAGAAGCATCGAATCAAATAGGATGGAGGCTCAATCGATTTGAGACTTTAAAAGTCTACGATTCAAACAAGTGTCTACTGAGCTTCGAATTCGGCATTCATCGATTCACTTCTGCTAAGCCTTGGTTTTAGAAGCTACTTCAACCTACGCTACCAGTTGTGCTGAGTAATTATTTTCCAAAGATTTTGTGGTTAAATGAAGTTCACATGAAATCCAAAGTAAATCTATATTCACATTTTTTACCAATACCAAACGTAATAGTGGAATTTTCAAGACTGTTTGTTGTCAAAGATTTTATCAGATAACATATCATAAAAGAGAGATAAAGAGGGCCGTGAGGCAAAAGGCAGCTCATATTTGGTAAGAGAAGAAGGAGTAGCTTTAGTTGTGGTGTGCAAAGTATAAAGCATCTTTCTTCAGTTTTGCATATATAATGTGAGTCACCAATGGCTGGAGGTATTTATGTTTTTACGCGTCATTTTAAAGCTTTTATTTTTAGATTCTCTAAGTTTTTTTTTTTTATTCCGCATTAAAGAATCGTTATTAAGTTTTTATTAAAGCTTACATATCATTAAAATTGCTTAAAGTTTTTACATTTGACATGTTTTTACTGGGCATAAAATTGCTAACAATATATTGCAACAGTGAGTATCACTTACTATTAATTATGAACGAAAATCTGATTTTAGTTTCAATCATACGAACATATATAAATTTAGGAAACAATATGGATATCTGCTACCTATATACTTTTAGAAAAAACATGACCAACAATTTTCTTTGTTGTGTACTCCGGTCAGAAAACCTAATTTTTACCCAGGCACACCACTTTAAATTCCATGAACGGAATAGATCTTCCCATTTAATTTGTAATAGAATGGTTTTTTCCATTTGGCCTTCTGATTCGGTGACACCAGTTCATATGATATAAGAGCTTAATTGAAAATGTATATTAAAAACACAACAAATAATCCTTTAGTAGGAAACTTATTTATCAAACTAAAACACAATCCCTTAAGTTAATATTCTTGAAAACCTGATGGTGAAAAATTGAAGGCCTAATAAATGTCTTGGTCCCAACTTGAACCGCAATTCTCGGCATTACACCCATACCACTAGCCCGTTCGGCTATCCCGACCGCCACTGGAGCCGTAAATGCCACCGACGTTCATGAAATGTCCTCCTCCATCGTCCTGAAATAACCCTAGCTAATCGGTGGATGGAAAGATGAAAGTTCCCTTTGGAAAACTCTCTGTAAACATGTGGTCCTAGGCATTGTCCAAATGTCATGACAGAAGGAACGTTTGAATTGCCCATTCTTAAAGTGTGAAAGAAAAAAAAATGAAATAATTGTTGATCGTGTTTGAAACCTTCCATAGTTTGGACGTTGGGACAACATACCATCTGGGGGCGACAACCTATGAATTTTGATTCAAAGCTACTCTGTCGTGATCAATTCTACGACTTCTAAAATCCCACACCAGAGCGAGGTATAGAAACGACGAGCTATGGAAAACGGAAATCACTTTGCGTTTCCACCCAACACGTGGCATACTTCTGCTGCGGAACCACTGTGTTTACGATTTAATATTTTTTATCAACTGTTCGAAATTTTTTAAGAATGACGGTTTGCCGAGTTTTATTTATTTGACTTCATGATGGTTTTCTCACTGTTACTTTCTACATTTTTATAATATAAAAATAAAAAATCATAATAATGTTTTATAATTTTTTTTGTCTTATTTTAATAGATAGTCTTCTATAATTTTTGAGAGAAAAGAGTACATGAATATTGAATGGGCGTTACCGTTTTCCGGAGAGAAAAGACCACATGAGTATTGAATGAGCGCTAATTTCTTCTAGAAGGAATAATATATCAATAACACATGTATGGAACTTTGACATTACATTGTATAAATCTCATCTAAGCAGTAGATTAATACAAAAATGAGTTTGCTGCAGGCATACACGCCCGTCCTTCAACAAATATTTTATGATTTGGTATTATAAAAAGTATTGGGCAGAGTCATTCAAAGTTAGAAAGGGAAGTGGGTTAGAAACCTAGACGAACAGAGTTCCCACACGTACCATTCATGAACCTTTCCGAATGAGTAGCGTGGCCACTACTCGAACGTGAACTTGGGTTACCTTGCAAACTCGTCATCATCTCCTCTGCCAACATGTGGTGTCTTCAAAATTGGTTGAGAAACCAAGAACCCTGAGAACATAGCACCCAATGTACTGAGCTTCCCATGTGATGCTTCACACCCAATTGCAAGTACCTTTGCATGAATTGTTTCCTTCCCTAGTGTCGACTCAAGAGGAAGTGAGGCCAATTGAGGGTAGTTGTGGCCCATTGATTCTTCAGAAAGACCAATTGTTGTTGTGACGGCAACAAAACTGAAAGTCACCCGTAAGGAGAGCGAGAGAGCTGATGTACTATAGTCGTGGCTCTGTCAGCATTTCCACAATTAACTTAGTTTACCCCCATGTGGCTTTCCTTCTTTTCCCAGAATTTTGTTTATCAAAATCGTGGAATTGGATGATTAACCTTATCAACGACCTTTGAAATTTAATTTATATCTCCAAACCTTATATTAATACCCAATGATTTTTTTAAATAAATGGCTTTGTAATAACCCTTTGGTCCCAGCCCCACATCAACAATCAATGGTCCAATCAAATTCACACACTGTACATTGGTTATCCTTTGCTCATCTTCCTGATACGACCACCGTTCGATGGCTCCCCTCCAGATAGATGGCGCTCAACAATATCGCGCGACCTCTCAAGTCGAAAGTTAACGTGCAATGGCAACGCGAAAAGACGGTTTTGGAACTTCGCCCAACGCCACGTGTCGAATACTCTATGGAATCGCTCGCAATTGGAGAATACTGCTTGCTCCACAAAAGCGGTGCGATATGGGCTAGCGGGTTTCGCAAATCCACTTCCGGTTTTGAAATAGTGTTGACCAGGGTTCAAGCCAGGTTACGCTGTCCTTGTCATTCATTAACTCGTGTCTAACCTCGGGTCAGGGTTCCGATAGAAAAACAATAATGTCTCTTTATTAAGCGGGAATTCTACTATTTAACAGTGTTCACGACCACGGTTTCTCTACACAGACCTCGCCTGCTTGTGGGATTAGTTCAACAGGGTTTGTTCAGACAATTTACGGGAGAACGATAAAAGAGAAATGCAGAAGTTATGAAATAACCAAACTCAAAGATTCCACACAGACCAGTGTACAACTGCCTCGCAATTAAACAATTTCTTCACAAATAAGGATTCAAGACGATTCGATGGCCAATGAGCACTAAAATTATTTAACTGGAAACAATTGTTAACATACAGATTTTATTGCAGAAATCTCTCCTCTCCTTCTCTTCTCTCCTCAATACATCCAAGGGATACAATTTATATACATTACAATGTGTCTCTTCGGTTCCTCTGTGAGGACCGTTTAGAAAATAAAAAGCCTAATTACAATTATTCAACTCACTGTAACATGACAGATGGACTGAACCTAACTATTCGACTTCTACAAATTCTAACTAGTCTAAATGAAGCTCAGTCAGCTGAGGTATTGACACCTAGCTGTTACAATTCGATGATTTTGAACCCTCCTAGCCACAACATGTGGACAAAACCTCCTACATTGCTGGCTAGTGTCTAATGCCCCTACATCAGACTCCCGAGGGAAATTTTCTTCATGGGCTCCTGTCCATGAGCTCTTCTGCTGATCTGCCTATCTTCTGCAACATTCCTTCAGTCATCCAATTGGCATCTTCCTCTAGCTTATCCTTCCATTTGATTAAGTACTGGAAGTACTCATGTCCCCTGGTCTTCTTGAACACTCTTTTGCCCAATATCTTCTCTAGTTGCAATGGTTGCACTGGAGGTAGCTGCTCTTTCCACTCAATCTATCCCTTGTCTGCTGATCTTTCTTCTGCATCACCATCTTCATACTTGTACAAATCTGCAACATTAAAAATGGGAGATATTCCAACATCAGGAAGTAATTCAATTCATAAGCATTTGCAGAAAACTTTCTAAGTATCTTGCATGGCCCAATCTTTTTGAACTTCAGTTTATTATACTGCTTCTTTGGGAATCTCTCCTTTCTCAAGTGCGCCAAAACCAGATCCCCTACTTCAAAATGAACTTCTTTTCTACTCAAGTCTGCTATGCCTTTGTATTTGATGCTGCTGTCTTGTAGTTGCTGCTTCACTTGTTCATGTATGGCCTGAATCTCTGAAGCAAATTCTTCACCATCAGCGCTTCTCAGTTCTGCCTTTCCCAGGTTTCTTAACTCTGATATTCCTCTAGGGTGCATTACATAAACAATATGGAATGGACTCTACCCTGTGCTCCTGTTTGGTGAGTCATTATATGCATATTCTGCCTGGGGAAAAATATGATCCCATTGTTTGGGATGCTCCCCTGCAAGACTTCTCAACAAATTTCCCAGACTCCTATTTACTACTTCAGTTTGTCCATCAGTCTGAGGATAATAAGCTGAGCTGAAGCTCAGGTTGGTACCAAGTTTCTTCCACAGTGTCCTCCAAAAATGACCCACAAATCGAGTGTCTCTGTCTGAAACAATACTCTTGGGCAACCCATGCAATCTAACAACTTCTTTCAAAAACAAGTTAGCAACATGGGTGGCATCACTAGTTTTATAACATGGAATAAAATGTGCCATTTTGGAGAATCCGTCCACTACAACAAAGATTGCATCATTCCCCATCTGAGTCTTGGGCAATCCTAGAACAAAATCCATACTCACCATGTCCCAAGGCCTGTCTGGAATAGGCAAGGGAGTGTACAATCCTGCATTCTGGTTCTTTCCTTTAGCATATTGACAGATTTTGCAATTCTTCACAAACTTATCCACTTCTGCTCTCATCTTAGGCCAGTAATAAAAGTGACTCAACTGTTCATAAGTTTTATCAGTACCAAAGTGTCCAGCAAGTCCACCACTATGCTTTTCCTTGATCAAATTTTCTCTCATGGAACAATTTGGTACACACAGTTGATTTCTTCTGAATAACAAGTCCTCCTGCAAGAAATAATCCAGCCACTGGCTTCTATCTGTTAAAACAGGGTTACAACATGCCTCAAATGCTTCCTTAAAATTTGAATATGTTTTATACAATTCCTTGAGAAAATCAAATCCTACAACTTCAAAATTGGTTTCTTGAACAAGCATGTGCCTCCTACTCAAAGCGTCAGCTACTTTATTTGCTCGACCACTTATGTGTTTCAAAACAAAATTAAACCCTTGGAGATAATCAACCCATTTGGCATGCTTATGCTTCAACTTGGGCTGTTGTACAATATACTGCAAAGCATGATTGTCAGAATATAATACAAATTCCCTGGACATCAAATAATGTCTCCACTTTTTCAATGCCTGAACAATTGCATAGAATTCCTTCTCATAAGAGGAATACTTTCTCCTGGTGTCATTTAGCTTCTCACTAAAATAGGCTACAGGCCTATCATCCTGACTCAACACAGCTCCAATGGCCTCTCCTTTGGCATCACACTTTACTTGAAATGGCTTAGTAAAATCAGGCAGAATCAAAACAGGCTTCTCAGTTATCTTTTGCTTCAAAGTTTAAAGTTTCTTTCTGCTTCAGCAGTCCACTTAAATGGCTGTTTTCTCTTCTTTATTGTCTCAATTATGGGTGCATTGATCTTACTGAAGTTTCTTATAAACTTTCTGTAAAAACTAGCAAGTCCATGGAAACTTCTTACCTCAAAAACATTCCTGGGTGAAGGCCACTCTACAATTGCCTTAACCTTTTCTGGGTCCATCTTCAATCCTTCTACAGAAACAACAAAACCCAAATACACCAACCCTTCCTTCATGAATGAGAATTTCTTTAAATTTATAAGCAGCTTCTCTTGGTGCAGCTTTTTCAAGACATGATTAAGATGCCTTAAATGTTCTTCTTTAGTTCGACTGAAAACTAATATATCATCCAGATACACTATCACAAATTTACCAATGAATTCCTTCAACACTTCATTCATAAGTCTCATGAAAGTGCTAGGTGCATTTGACAACCCAAAAGGCATTACCATCCATTCATACAGTCCTTCATTTGTTTTAAAGGTAGTTTTCCACTCATCACCCTCTCTTATTCTGATATGATGGTATCCACTTTTCAAATCTATCTTTGAAAAATATTTAGCACCACTCAAACAGTCCATCAAATCCTCAACTCTGGGCAAAGGGAATCTGTACCTGATTGTGATCTTATTGATTGCTCTGGAATCAGTACACATTCTCCAGCCTCCATCTTTCTTTGGGCTCAACACTGCTGGTACTGCACATGGACTCAAACTTTCTCTGATCAGTCCCTTGTCCACCAATTCCTGTACTTGTCTCCTGATTTCCTCATTTTCTGTGGGAGTCATTATGTAGGTTTCCTTATTTGGCATATTTGAACCAGGGATAAAATCTATCTGATGGCTGATCTTTCTCATAGGTGGCAGCTCATCAGGTAAATCATTCACAATAATGTCACAATAATTGTCTAACATCTCTTGGATTTCTACTGGAAAATCAGAAATCTTTGTAGAAGTAAGAACTAACTTAGGTTTGCAAACTAAAGCAAAAATTACCTCTCCTTCTTCTATCTGCTGCAGATATTCCTTCCCGCTCAGCAACAAAGTCTTTGGATCAATCACTCTGTTGGATGGCTCTCCTTCCTCTATGGGTATCAATGTATGATGTACCCCATCTTTGGAGAACTTGTAAGTGTTCCTCTTGCCATCATGCACTGCTGCTTTGTCAAACTGCCAAGGTCTACCTAGTAGTATATGAAACACATCCATGGGCATTACATCACACAGGACCTTATCTTTGTATTTGCCCATTTGCAGCTCTATCTCACACTATTCTTTCACAACCAGCTGGTGCCCTTTATGTAGCCAGGACACCTTGTAGGGAGTTGTATGCTCCCTTGTCTTCAACTTCAACTTCTCTATCACCTCAGTGGAAACCAGATTGTCTGTGCTACCACTATCAATAACTAGCTGGCAACATTTCCCCTGGACTTTGCATATGCTCCTAAACAAAGTCTTCCTTTGTGCAGGCTCAACGACCTCGTTGGTTTGCTTTAATAGGACCTTGTTAACCACCAAGGACTCTCCCCTCTCTAGTAGAATTTCTTCTTCAATTTCTGCCTCTTCTCCAGCTTGGGCAACAACAGCATTTCTTGGACCAGCTCCCACATTCTCTGGACACTCATAGTGCTTGTGTCCCACTTGCTGACATCTATAGCACCTCAACTCTCTACCCCTGCCTCTGTCTCTGCCTCCTCTTCCTTTTCCTCTGTAAGAACCCCTTCTGCCCCTTGCATCATCCTCTGTAGATGCATTCTGAGGTGAGCTACTGCTAGCTCCATCCCTGGGTGTAGTAGACTTTCCTCTACCACCCTAACTTCCCTTTCCACGGAAAGTACCTCTCTTCTTGGCAGACTGTTTCCTCAGGAGTTTCTCCTCTGCTTTCAAGGCCATCTGGTAGGCCTCTTCCACTGTCTTAGGAGATAGAGGACCAATCTCATCTTGGATCTCCAGCTTGAAACCATTCACATATCTGGCAGTCTTCTCTGGTGTGTCTTGGAATTTCCCAGCTCTTATGCTCACTCTGTAGAATTCCTCTATGTATTCCTTTACCGTCAGCAACCTCTGTCTTAGGTTCTGCATTTGCCTATACAATGTCAGATGATAATTACTAGGCAAGAATTTACCTTTAATTTAGCCATCATTCTGGCCCAAATTTTGATAGGTTGCTTGCCAACTCTCCTCCTTTCTTCCTGCACTCCATCCCACCAAAGTGCAGCATGTCCTTTCAGCTTTGTCACTACAAACTTGACCTTTTTGTCTTCGCTTATTTCTTGATAGTCGAAGCACTTGTTCATTTCATTAATCCAGTCCACCAGCTCCTCTGGATTTAATCCTCCTGCGAAATTTGATACTTCAATCCTGGGCTTAACTACAGACCCCATAACAGTCCTAAGGAGCCTCATGTCAGGAGGAATTTCAACATTTTCTTCCGCTTCTTCTAATTCAGGTTCGCTGATATCTTCAGGATCTTTGGGTTGTCTTTGCTCCATGGCATCCACTCTGGCTTTGACCCTCTGCAACATCCCCAACACCTCTGCGTTGGCAACAGGTCTCCTTCTGCCATCACCTCTACCAACTCGGATTGCCATGTCAGTTCTTTGCAAAAACAATTTAAAAACAACGGCTCCGATACCACAAATGACGACAACAAAACTGAAAGTCACCCCTAAGGAGAGCTGATATACTATATTCGTGGCTCTGTCAGCATTCCCACAATTAACTTAGTTTACCCCCAGGTGGCCTTCCTTCTTTTCCCGGAATTTTGTTTATAAAACTCGTGGAATTGGATGATTAACCTTATCAACGACCTTTGAAATTTAATTTATATCTCCGAACCTTATATTAATACCCAACGCTTTTTTTAAACAAATGGCTTTGTAATAACCTTTTGGTCCCAGCCCCACATCAATAATCAATGGTCCAATCAAATTCACGCACTGTACCTTGGTTATCCTTCGCTCATCTTCCTCATATGACCACCTTCTGATGGCTCCCCTCCAGATCGACGGCGCTCAACAATATCGCGCGACCTCCCAGGTCGAAAGTTAACGTGCGATGGCAACGCGAAAAGGCGGTTTTGGAACTTCGCCCAATGCCACGTGTCGAATACTCTATGGAATCGCTTGCAATTGGAGAATACCACTTGCTCCACAAAAGCAGTGCGATATGGGCTGGCGGGTTTCACAAATCCACTTCCAGTTTTGAAATAGTGTTGACCGGGGTTCAAGCCAGGTTACACTGTCCTTCTCATTCATTAACTCGCGTCTAACCTCGGGTCAGGGTTCTGATAGAAAAACAATTATGTCTCTTTATTAAGCGGGAATTATACTATTTAACAGTGTTCACGACCACGGTTTCTCTACACAGACCTCGCCTACGGGTGTGATTAGTTCAACAGGGTTTGTTCGGACAATTTACAGGAGAACGATAACAAAGAAATGCAGAAGTTATGCAATAACCAAACTCAACGATTCCACACAGACCAGTGTACAACTGCCTCGCAATTAAACAATTTCTTCACAAATAAGGATTCGAGACGATTTGATGGCCAATGAGCACTGAAATTATTTAACTGGAAACAATTGTTAACATACAGATTTTATTGCAGAAATCTCTCCTCTCCTTCTCTTCTCTCCTCAATACATCCGAGGGATACAATTTATATACATTACAATGTGTCTCTTCGGTTCCTCTGTGAGGACCGTTTAGAAAATCAAAAGCCTAATTACAATTATTCAACTAACTGTAACATGACAGATGGACTGAACCTAACTATTCGACTTCTACAAATTCTAACTAGTCTAAATGAAGTAGTCAGTTGAGGTATTGACACCTAGCTGTTACAATTCGATGATTTTGAACCTTCCTAGCCACAACATGTGGACAAAACCTCCTACATTGCTGGCTAGTGTCTAATGCCCCTGCATCATGTTGCCATCCTAAGCCCCGACGAGTGTTGAGACCAATGTTGTGCTCAATCATACACCCACTCTTGCTGGATAAACTTGCATCAAATACCTCACTTAAGGGGAAATGAGTGTGTGAGTACTAGGAATTGAGGCCACAAGGGTATTCCTTGTTGTAATCCTTCGGGATTATTGTATATAGTTATGATGAGGAAATAGATTAAATATTTCCAGTATTTTTTGTTATGGAGACATCATTGTCTTCTTATGATCTGATTCTATAAATATATCTTTTAATGTTTATTAAAATTATAGAAGAATACTGCATTTGTTATCATGGAATTCTCCAAACGTGTATAAGAGTGGTATCGTGGATCGAACTCCATTGACCCAAAGAGTTTGTATTGAACTTCATTATTGCAAAAAAGCACTGTTCATAGTGGAACCATGCCACCCGGAGACATGCTTGTCTTGACATGATGAAGTTTGGTAGTGGCACAGCGGAAGCGTTGGTGGTGGCGCCGTAGATTCAACATCAGTGGTTTTGAAAAGTCATTGATTGGACGGAGTCAGTCATTTTGAAAACCACCAAAACACCACTGCTTCGCGATTTCGAAAATCAGGACAGTGTCTTCGTATTACATCTACATCGTAGATTCAAGTGCTGAACGGTTTAAAATTTACCACCCAGGACCACTTCCAATGTTAAACATCGACGCAAAAGGTGTATTCGGAGGGTGACATATAATCTCCGACTATTGGTAGATTAATGTGTCATTGAATATTGACCACTCCGTTGGGTGTCATCATACATGGAACGTGTGAATGCTCAATGTTGTTGAGACTACTTTTTTAATTCCGCCAAAAGGTTTGAGGTTTTTCCTACCTTCTATTCGTGTGGTCTGACTGTTTTTTTGACCGAAATCTCAGGGTTGTCTACTTTCCTTGAACGCTTAAGTAGGAAGCCTGATTGTTTAATAAAATCATATTCGTTGAATGTGTTGGTTCAACCATTCAAATATCATTATTTGGATTTTTGAACTGTTGTTCGTTGGACGTGGTTGCAAAGTTGTGAAACGCCGTCAGATTGGATTATTTTACAGTTGATTGTTATTGAATCTTTTTTGTGACTAGTAAAAACAGAATTTAAAAATAAAAGGAGTCGTGTACCATTACAATTTTGATTGTTATTTTATCTACAAAATATGAATTTTTTGGTATCTCTAGTTGGCATTGTTTTGTCGGGAAAAGAAAATTATCAAAAGTGGTACACGAAAATAAAAAATACGATTATATTTAATGATTTGTTAGTAATCTTGATAAAAAGGCTTATGCTTTAATTTTTATTTCAAGCTTATAAGAGGTAAGCAAACACATTTTTCATAGTAAAACAAGATATGATGGAATAATAAAATTGAAGGAGCTTTAGGATTCACATTCTAAATTGGAGATAATTTAGTTATTATTGAGGTTATTTAATATAGAAATAAAAGATAATGATTCTTCAATTTTTTTTTATGAAATTAAAGTCACCAATCATGAAATTTAATCTACTAGAGTTAGAGTTAATGTGCAATTTAGTTCCTTTATAAAAGCCCTCTAACCTAGTTGTTCACACTACTTGGAGACTCTCCAAGCTAGTGGGCAACTAAACGATTTAGATTTTGACAAATTAATAGGGGAAATTGCAGAAAGAGAGAAGGATTTTGGCAAGAAAGAAACATTACATAATTTCAATACCGAAACATTTATTCTTTCTAAAAAAAACCCAAAACTTCAAGAATAATTTGTTAGAAATACTAAAGGTAACAAAGGATGGGGTAGGAGGAATTATAGAGGAAGAGGAGGAAAAAATAATGAGGGAGATAAAAAAAATGATAAATAAAGAAATTAATGAAATAAGAGAATAAATGCTTAAAATAAATATCAACTAACTCTAGAAATATGACAGTCTTCTGAAAATGCACATTATGTTGTTGCTCATTGCAATTTTAATGTGGAAGATATATTTAATACCTATTTTTATTCATGGCATGACAGTTCGATTTTAGACATAGGCGCCACTTGCCATATGACATTTAGAAGAGATTTGTTTAAAAAAATCAGTGATAATATTGATGGAGTATTTTATTTTGTGGATAAGTCCCAAATCGAACCATTAGGGATTGGTTCTGTTCAATTAAAAATTCATGGACTTGCAGATTATACTTTGAATGACGTTCTTTACATTCCAAAGTTCCAAAAAATATTATTATCTCTTATACAAATAAGACAATAAGGACATTTCATTCACATATTTGATGGTAAAGTGGAAATTCGAAGAGAAGTTGGCAATAAAACTATAATGACTAGTGTGTAAGAAGATAAATTGTTGAAGTTGAAAGGTATGCCATTTGTTGCATTCAAGACTAATTATTTAGTTCAGAAAATGATACTTTGTCATCATCTTTATTTTTTCATGCACGCTTTGGTCTTATTAATTATGAAAATATTAGAATGATGAGATAACAGGGGATTAAAGGACTCAAAACAGTTCTAATAAAATTGACTCCATGCAATTCTTGTATATTGGGCAAGCATGACACAAAATATTTTTAGAATTCTACTTCTAGAGCTAAAAAGAAATTAAGTCTCATACACTTTGATTTATGTGGACCTATGGTTGTACCAAATGCTAATGGAAATAAATACGTCCTAACTTTTATTGATGATTATTCGAGGATGTGTTGGGTTTATCTTCTTAAAGAAAAATCACAAGTTTTTGATGTGTTTAAAAAATTTCATCTCTTGATTACAAATGAAGCTCAATGTAATATCCCTAGTTTTACTACTTTTATTAGACAGTTGAATAGTTCTAAAGGGTCAAGTGGACTCAAGGGAAAACAATTATTGTGTGCATATTTATTATTTAAATTTAATAAAATAGAAATGGAATTAATTGTGCAACGACTAGAGTATAATTAAAGATCAAGAATCGAAGTCCATGAGGACGGATAAGGTTCCAAAGACTTTTCGAGTTCTCCAAAAATCCTTGGATAAAATAAATTAAATGTTGATAATTAGATTGGAAATAAAAATCTAAAAAGACAACCCAGTAAAAAGGAAATTTACTGAGAAGAAACAGAATAAAACTAGAAAGAGGAAAATGCTAATTTTAAAGTAATTTTGTGGAAAAAACAAAAGGAAAGTATAGGGAAAAAGGAAAACAATACCCTCATTAACTAGACGCAGTTATGGAAACAAGATGAGGGGAAAGCAGGCTTAAATACGAAAATTCTGGGTAGACAAGAGGTTGTCTACTGCTGGAAGGAATTGATCTATGCTCGGGGGGGGGGGGGGGGGACTACGGAGATAGAGCTCAAAAGTTGGGTGGAGAATAGTCTACAAGAATTGGTATGCACAAGTTAGTTCAATTTTGTCTTAAATCTGTGTAATTATTCTGAAGTTTCTAATTGTAAGGAAATTGATAGCAAGAGTTGTAGATGATTATTTTTGTGTACTTATGTAAGTGGTAGGATACTTTTCTATTAGTTGTAAATTGTATAGATCTGTGCATTTAACAAAACCTACTATAATAAATATAGTGTTGTCCTGTAGTGTTGCACAGATAATACGAGGATGGTACCAACTCTTAGAATGTCTAAACCTGTGAATTAGGTTTAAATTTGAGGTTAGGTATTCAAAAAAGTACAAACCTGAGAGGTATTCGACAAAGGACAAACCTGTGGCCTCTTCATTGTAATCTTGGCTATGCATCATGAATAAACCAAAATATCTTTGAAGAAGAAGGACTGCTGCATAACTAGAGCCGAATAACGATGAAACAAGAAGGACCAGAGCTAAAGTATGGCAGAGGAAAAAAAACCCTAACCATAGATACGGCTAAACCTCAAACGTCCACGTGGAATGCATCCAATGGTAGAGATTAAACAGGTAGCTGAAAGGTTAAATCGATAGGTGAAGAGCCATGAGATGAATTTAATAATTGAAGTACCACTGATAAATGCAAAGAAATCCCGAGACGATAATAAAAATCAGACATCGTATTTGCCACCATACGGAGCCAGAGTTCATTACACAACTCATAAATCCAAATTTGGTTATGTGCCAGTTGATAAGTTACGTAGAGGATTATCTGGTAAACTTGTGGAAGCCTGCAAACTTACGTATGTGCCTTTGTAGTATATTATTAGTCCACGTAGGATTAAATTAGACCACATGGAAGACTCAACTCCACAAGTGTATTTTCATACCAAGATTTTTAAACCCCGATGCCAATGTTCATATGTAAAATATGGTTACGAAGACTATAGGAAGACTATAATTACATATAGTCTAATTGTAGAAATTCAATAAGTGTCGTACATTAGAAAAGAAATTATATAGTGAAGCTTCAAAACTATAACCTTAACCCAAAATTATTTTTATCAATTGAGGGGAGTTGGTGATATAAGTGGAATGAAATATAAAAAGGATAAGGTAGTCAAAGACCTAAAAAAATGTCTTTTGTTATTATCATAAGAAAAATATTCCATTAGTTAAAATCATGATATTATTATTATGCTAGATACTGCATAAGAAACCTAAATTATGTTTTAGTGACATAAGGGGTAAGAAATGTTGCTAACATTTACTTATAATAAAATTGATTTATAAGCCCACGTGGTGTAGAACAGTCAATGATGGGGTGCACTATTAAGGCACTCCATCTGCAAGGTCATCAGTTCGAAACCCGTGGGTGATTAGGATTAGTCTAAACTACCAAAAAATAAAAATAAAATTTATTTGCGATCATTGTTGAATTGGAATTCGACAATAATTAGACAAGAGTACAACAAAAATTAAAGCTACTAGATGGTTTTTGTCAAAATGCGACGAAATACATTAATGTAGTTGTATGTGATTAGTATTTAATCCATAAATAATTTTTTTTTTTTTTAGGAAATAGAGTTTTTACACTCAACTTAATATTGGTACTATAAGAAATGATAATGGGGGAGAATATATTTCACATTTTTTTTAAAGCTATTTGAAAGAGAATGAAATCAAACACCAAACCAAAATACCTTATAACCCACAACAAAAAAGTGTTGCAGAACAAATGAAAAAAACATTGCTTAATATGCTATGATCAATAATAATTTTTAAGAATGTAAAATTGATGTTCTCGGGAGAAGCAGTGATCTGTGCAATGTATATTAGGAATTATTGCCCTTCCTCTGACATTAATAACAAAAATCCATATGAAATGTGGTATAATAGTCTTCATGTTGTTGAACATTTTAGAATTTTTGGTTCTCAATGTTACGGTTTGATTCCTAAAAAAAAAGAATAAGTTGAGTGAAAGAAGCAGGAAATGTATATTTTTGGGATATTCTATGACTTCTAAGGCATGCCGATTGTATGATGAAGAGAACAAGAAATTTATTTCTTCAAGAGATGTAGTTTTTCTTTAATTTGATAAAGATACACTCACCATTTATAGGAAACCTAATCAGTTAGAGAATTTTTTTCATAAGAGTTTTATTATGAATCAGATAACATTCTTCCACATCCTGTAGGGGGGATTCCCATATTAGATTAGTGTGTAGATTTTGCTCTCTAAATGATGAGAATAATTTTGTTGTTGAAGAGAAATTGGTTGATGCAATTGTTTCTACAGGGACAAAAGGGGACAGAGAGAGAAAGAAATAAGAATAGGACATATATTGATGAAGACTTTGTTTTACAAGATGAGCAACTTTCTTCACAACTTCTACGAATATCAACTCGTATTAGAAAATTTCAAAGGAAATATGATGAGTTTGAGATAGGAAGTTCTTTAGGTAATTATTCTCATTGTGAATATAATTTTTCTGTTGATTGTGAACCTACTTGTTTTTAAGAAGTTATTAGCTATGATCAATGGAAAGATGCAATGGAAAAGGAATATGATACCCTCATAAAAAATGGTACTTGGAGGCTCACAGTTCATCATGATGGCATTAAACCTATTGGTTTCAAATGTGTTTATAAAGTTAAGTATAAAGCTGATGGTTCACTCGATAAGCACAAGGGAAGACTTCTAGAAAAGGGATATGCACAGAAAGAGGGTGTTGACCATACAGAGACATTTTCTCCTATAGCTAAAAGGAGCGCTATTAGATACCTTTTTCCTATTGTAGCTCATAAATAATAGAAAATTCATCATATGGATGTTATAATGCTTTTTTAAATGGGGATTTGAAAGAATATGTTTACGTGTTTCAACCAAAAGGATTTTTTGTTAAAGGGAAAGAGTAAAATGTATGAAAAATAATGAACTATTCAATATGGATTGAAATAAGCACCATGTGCATGGTATGAGAAACTAAATGAACATCTTCTTAAGTTAGATTATAGGAATTTGGACCTAGATGATGCAACTCTTTTCTTTAACAAAGTTGGAAGATCAGTTGACATATATCTAGTTGTATATGTTGATGATTTAATGGTCACACAAAACATTTGTCTGCACTTTCTGAAATAGTGACTTGTCTTTGGCATCAAACTGAAACAGCATCCTGCACTTTCATGTGAAACAACGTTCTGCATGTGGTATTGCAACAACGTTTTAATTGCAACAACGTTTTAATTGGCATCCGTTTTTAATTGGAAGAACATCTAAAACGCTGACGGTGCCGTTGTAGAAGATCGTCAAAGGCGTAATAGTTGGCTTTCTTGCTGTCGCCATTGGGAATAGCTCTTGGTGAATTCACTTTTGAAACCAAACGTGGCTTTTTAAAATAATTTAATAGAAGTCATTAAAAGGTTGGTAACATAAAGGGGACATTTTATTATAATGGTTTTGAAAGGTTTGAAGTCTCTTTTGTAAAAAGGAGTAATAAGTGACTTTATTTTCTAGTATTTGAAAGGTTAGCAAGGTGATTTTTTTTATGAGCTTTTTTAGAATTATAAGGGGTGAATGAATCTTTTAATTTAATTTGGAGTGATAAGGGATCTTGTAATTTGGAGAAATAAGGTGTGAGTGATCACTTTGAAGACAAATTTCTTCCAAGAGTTTTGAGCTTGGCATTATCATTGCTTTAGATGATGTACTCCAGTGATTAATAAAGACATATTATTTTTTGGTGTTGATGTGTCCTATATCCGCTCGAAATTGAATAAGGGGATCTAAGGTACACTATGTGTGTTTGATGGCGCATGTTTTTTTTTGGCTTTATGTTGCTGTTTTTGATCTGTGTCTAGTTGTGACACATCAATAATTTCGTCACATACATATCAACAAGTACAACACATAACGAAATAGCTGCAAGATCAACACATGCATTTGCACAAATTGAAGATTGTCTACATCAACATTTTAAATCAACAAGCCAATTCACTTAATCAAGTTCATGTACTTGAACACTCAAAAGTCTACATCAGCATTGTTATACATTCTTTTCAGAATTTGTAATCAAATTCATTATGTTAATCATTAAAAATTCATTGGTAATGAATTTTTAAGAGAACAAGTGAATTCATTATTTTAAAGTGAATCATTGTAAG
This sequence comes from Pinus albicaulis, assembly GCA_034641835.2. Lineage (NCBI taxonomy): Eukaryota > Viridiplantae > Streptophyta > Pinopsida > Pinales > Pinaceae > Pinus > Pinus albicaulis. Next base: position 139,434,035 of record CM076577.1, on the reverse strand, counting down.
CTTTCTTGGGTGCATTGTCGACAGTGTTCGACACCCTTCCTTTACTCAAAATCAATTGAGTCCATGAGTTTTTTCAAACAAGCAACAAGTTTACATCTCCAAGCGAGCGTGATTTCAAGCAATTTGCATCAAGACAACACAATGATCAAACCTTCAAGCAAGCCTGAGTAAATTTTATTGCAGCGACCATCAAAAGAAACCAAACAAGTTCAACTCTGACATTAATCAACCAAGTTGACATCGAAATCAAGCGAGCATAGTTATTCATTCAAGTGAGCATAAAATAATCAAGTAATTCAAGTGAACCATTCAAGAAAACGCGATCGTCATCAAGCGAGCGTGAATTCCAGAGTTTAAGCAAGAAGGTTCTGCAACTCTAGCAAGTGCAATTAGCAACAATCAAGCGAGCGTGCTATTCAAGTCACATTCAAGCGAGCCTGACATTCAAGAGAAACAGTTGAAAGTACGACATCTACAACAAGAGAGCTTGATTTCAAGTGCGCAAGTTCAGATGGCACAACATATTCAGTTGTTAAACATTCTTCAAAGTTTGATCATCTCCAGTGATGAAGAAATGGTGCATGTCAGCAAAGGCACTCTTGCTGATCTTTCATGGCATCTACAACAAACACATGAAACTATTGAGTTTCTTCAACTCGAGTCACAACTTCAAAGGATTGAATTGCAAGAAAATATTGATACTTTCAAGTCTTTGAACCATCCAGATGATAAGTCTTTGCACCATCGAGATAATAAGTCATTCATTCAGCCAGCTTCAAGTGTCGCAGTTGTTCCAGATCCAATTTCTTCTAAGTCCATCATCAGGCCCTGGGAAGAACTTCAGAATAACAAGAATCGACGAGGCTTAGGATATGTCAATGATGACATCAGCCTACATATTCCAGATTATTCCAAGCCAATTCAGTTCGTCAGTGCGAGATTTCTTGAACAGATCCCCTTAGCACATTCAGAGACAGTTGCAGACAACCAACAGTGCATGCAACCCAAAGTTGCAGAAAAAGAGAATTCCACACAACCTGAAGTTGAGGTCACACCGAAATGTTCTCATTGTCAGAGAACCGGTCATATGGAAGATCAGTGTTTTGATCTCCATCCCTGTAGCCATTGTGGCAAGTCCACTCATTCCTCAGACAAATGTCGCAATCAACACAAGTCAGCTAGATTGAAGATACATTATGAATGGATCGACTCTTGTGAATGGTCATCCACAGTTAAAATATTGCTTCAGTTCTACAATCGAATCCAATCACACATAGTGCAGACGACACTGAAAATATGATAGTACTCTCATGCGGTTGAATGGGGGAGTACAACAGTCTAAAACTCCTACACCTGAAGGGGGGGAGTTCAGGAATATTTTCCACAGATGTGTCTCTCCTTTCAACTGACAAAGGGGGGAAAATGTCAATGAGAGTGACAGTGGTTGTCAGATTGAAATTCTCGACACAACCAACAAAAGCAGCCAGTGGGCATCTTCAACAGCTAGTGGGCATCAACAACTTTGCCAGTTGGAAGTCAACAAATTTGCCAGTGGGCATCAACAAATTTTCCAGTGGGCAGTCAACAACAAAGAAGCAGTGACAGTTTTCAACACAGTAAAAGCAACAGTGAGTTGTTTTTGACATCATCAGCCGGTGGGCTTTGAAAAAATTTTGTCAGTGGACAAAGGATGCTGCTTTCATGCAAAGGACAGATGGATCGTTTTGCAACTTGGCACTTGATGTAGTTGTCAAGCGAAATTCAGACATGAATCAGACATACAGCTGACTCATGGTCTCTTCAGATTGCAGTTTTTCAGCATCCAGCTTTGGCGGTTTTTCAGGCAATGTTTTTTGAGGATCAACGTGAGAACTTGGAAGATGATTCCTCGTTCTTATTTTGGATTTGTCATTGAAGGGGGGAATGTCAGCCTCTCTAAAATAACAATAATAAATCCAAAATAATAAAATAATTAATTAAATATTCCTAACTCTTGGGTTGTTGGGTTGTTCCTCAAAAGATGGAGTTTGTTTAGGAACTCCTATCTTGGTGGGTTTTTGGTGAGTAATTAACTCAACCAAAAGAGACTAAGATAGCACAGACTATCTTCTCTCATCTTTTTTTTTCCACAGAAAAAAATCAGATTTTCTATATATTAGAGAATCACAGAGCATATGCAAAAGCATTACAATAAACCGACCTGAAACCCTTCGAGGAGGGAAAAAACAAGGCAGTTACGACTACCTTGAGTACTCATGGTACTACTAAGGCTGCCAGAGCAGAAAAAAGAGAAAATGTCATCAAACTGCTCACTTCCTGTCTTTCCTATCTCCCGGCATGATGCCGAAACAGAGATAAGGAAGATATAAGAAGCCAAGACTTCAGAAACTCATGAAAAATTACCAGATATTGTGCAATAGTAAAAAACTGCTGAGATCGGTAGTGGACACTATTCCGATCCCAGAACATCTCAAACAGCAGCATATAAATAGTTTTTTGTTTTGATTGTTTACACAGGCCTCCTCGGACGAGGAAAACAGCCTGTTTTGTGGAAAGTGTATCAACATGGTCCATGGAATATATACAAAATCATCACAGTAAAGATGAAATATAACCAGAAAGTTTTTAAAACAACACAAACTTGCAGAAAATTAAAACATAATGCTGACAGCACAGCATCAACCGAACTCTGGCTGATCCAGAGGAGTGATCACCCCCTTATCCATCTCAGTTACTGCCCAGGTCCCCAAAGCTTGCTGTACACCTGCTTTAGATAAGGTATCGGCCTCCTGATTTCTTTCCCTGTAAATGTGGCAAACAGTAATATCATGAAAAAAACTTTTGATATTCATAATCTCATTAAGCAATGGAAGTAAAATGTAATTTCTGCATTGTTGAGTCCTGTTGAACCAGTTCACTACATTCTTTGAGTCACCGAAGATCTGAACCTGTCTCATTTGTTTCAAGGAGAGCCAACATAGTAAGTGGTGTAAGGACTTGAGTTCAGCAAAATTATTTGTTCCCTGCCCCAGTCCTACTGATGCTCGAAAGGATTTTTCAGTGTTTTCGTGTATAACCAAACCTGCTCCACATTGTCCATTTTGGTCTGCTGCACCATCGAAAAAAGCCCATGGAACAGATTCTCTGATGAATTCTGGCTGTATGGAGCGAGAGCTGGATTGACCTGATGAGGGTGGAATGCTGTCAAAAATGGCTACCTCTGTCACAGCCAATTTCCCAATAGGGAAAAGGAGATCTTTGAAGATGAATTGATTCCTTGCTAGCCACATGCCCCAAGATATCAAGAGAGGTAGGGAGCGGATTTTGTCATCAGAGGTTGACTGCCACCATCGATGCCAAGCTTGCTGTATACTGTCTCCTTCCCATCTGAGAGGGGAATTGATAAGTCTCAATGTTTCTGCCCACAGACTGGCATTGTAGGGACAAGTTAGGAATAAATGCTGAGTAGATTCCTCATTTGTTTTGCAAAGAGAGCACCAGCCAGGACCAATTTTCCCCCTTCTCTGCAAGAAATCCCAAGTAGGTACTTTTTTCTGTAGGATGCACCAGAAGAAGAGTCTGGTTTTTGCTGGACATTTTAGCTTCCATAGGGGCTTAGTCCACCAGGCAGGGTCTTCCCATCCTTGTTGGGACATCATCCACTTGTAACCCATCTTAGGGGAGTAGATTCCAGTCTGTGCATGAACCCAAACTAACTCATCACTTCTTTCTGAGATCCGAACATAAGAGTTTTGAAGGTCCGTCACATAGAGGCTCCATTCCTCCCTCCACCTTTCCTCCAAAAGAAGGTCGGCACCTGTCAGCCACCCTTGTCTCCAGATGGAAGTTGTCCATGGGTTTGCCACTTGATTCAAAAATTGATAGCCCCTTGCAGTCAAAAACTGTCTCAGGTCGTTTGATAGGGCATATCTTTCCGAGCACCCCACCCAGGGGTCACAGCCAATTCTCACCCCATTACCTTCTCCTACTTTCCAAGCAAGACCTTGTTCTATAATGTGTGCCGAAGCGACTACTGCCTTCCAGACTACAGAGGCATTTTTGGAAGACTTTGTAGGATTTCGAACCCATTCTAATGCAGTGGCCGGGGCTATGTACTCCTTTTTTGTAACCATCGACCATAGAGAATCAGTCGAGATAAATCTCCATGTTAGTTTTGCTGCTATGGATTTTGAAAAGGAGAACAAATGCTTAATTCCCCAACCACCCCATTCTTTTGGTCTCGAGATCTTATCCCAAGCAACCCAAGGTGTCACATGTTCAGTTTTGGTTCCAGCCCATAAAAATCTGCTGCACAATTTATCTATAGAGGCTATAATACCTTTGGGTACCCACATTAGACTTGCCCAGTACACCGGAATGGCCATCAGAACTGATTTTATTAGAACTAGCCTCCCTGCTCGAGACAGCCATTTATGGCTCCAGAGATTTAGTTTCTTTTCTATTTTGATCAGGAGCCATTTCCAATCCTGATTCCTGTAGGAGTCAGGTTTCAAAATAAATCCCAAGTATTTGAAACTTTCCTGCAGAGTTCTGACTTCAAAAGGAAGAAGTGCCCCTGCGCTACCTCTCTCTTCCAAAGACATTCCAGATACTGTGAGGGTCGATTTTTGCTCATTAACTTTGAGACCTGTGGCTTTAAGGAAAAGTTCCAGAATGTTCTTGAGAGCTCTACAATCCTCTGTACTGCCATTGCTAAATAGTATGATATCATCCACAAAGAGCAGATGAGTTATCCACAAGTTAATAGCCACTTCAAAACCTTTGACCTCGCCTTGCCTTTTTGCCCTGTTAATCATCAAGCTTAACCCTTCAGCTGCCAACAAGAAAAGGAGTGGAGACAGGGGGCATCCTTGTCTTAGACCTCTTCCCGGGTTGAAGAAAGATGAAGCTACTCCATTAATTAGCAAGGAGATGGAAGAAGTAGTTATGCAGCTCATGATCCATCTTACTATATCAAATCTGAACCCAAGGTGAGTTAACAGAAGGCGCAAGTACATCCAACTTATTCTGTCATAGGCCTTTGATAGATCAATTTTTACAATTGCCCCTTTCTTTCCGCTTCTTTTTAAGGTATGCAGGGTTTCTTGGGCAATTCCCACTGCTTCATGAATCTGTCTACCATCCAAAAAGCCAAACTGCTCTAGTGAGATATGTCTTGATAAGAAAGGCTTCAATCTGGAGGCAATTAGTTTGGCAATGATTTTATAAACACAGGTGCAAAGGGAAATAGGTCGAAAGTCATCAAAAGAGGATGGATGATCTGATTTGGGTATTAGGGCAAGAAAAGTAGAATTGAAAGGTTGATAGATAGATCCAGAGGATCTCGATTCCTCCACCACCGCAACTAGTTCATCCCCCAGGAACTCAAAGAAATGGAGAAAAAATTCTACTGTCCAACCATCTGGTCCAGGACTTTTGTCCTTCTGCATTTCCTTGAGAATGTCTTCCACTTCCTGTTTAGAGACTACTTCCATAATAGAGTCATTTTCTTATTCCTCAACATATCTTGGGAAAAATTGGGCAACTCTGATGACCTCTGCTATGGAAACTTCCTCCGGAGCTTTGAAGAGGTTTTTGAAATGATTTACTCCAAGGGCAGCCAACTCTTCAAAGGATTTTGCCATTTCCCCGTCCTCTTTTTTCAGTTCCCAGATAGTGTTAGCTATCTTTCGACCCTTTGCATAATTCTGAAAGAACTTGGAGTTTTCATCTCCTGCTTGCAGCCAAATAGCTCTGCTTTTCAATCTCCAGCTTTCCTCCCTAAGCTGGAGAATTTTCCTCCGAGCTGCTTCCAGGTCTTTTATTCTATTCCGGGATTCCAAAGAATCATAGCCAATTTCATCCGACTTTTCCAGAAGTTCTAACTAAAAATTTATACTCTTGAGTTCTTCTTCTTCCTTCAAGTTCCTCTGTTTCGCCCATTCTTTTGTTGCTTTCTTCAGTCTCTTAAGATTATTACAGAACCAGGTGCTTCTGCTTCCCTCTTCATGATAGGTGTCCTTTCTCCATGTATCATGGAAGAGGGCTTCAAAGGAGGCATCCTTCAACCAGGAAGAATTGAATTTGAAAGGGATTCCGGGTTTTCCTGAGGTTCCTTTTAATTCAAGAAGAACAGGGAAGTGATCCGAGATACCCCCTTCCCCAACCCAGTGTTGAAAGACTGGAAGCCATTCCACCAGAGGTTCACAGAGAAGAAAGCAATCAAGTCTTTTGCCCACCCAATCTGCCCGAATACGTCTATTCCTCCAGGTGGGGCGCAATTTGATCAGAGGAGCATCCACCAGATGTGAGGAAGCCAATTTATTTCTGAAGAAAAACGAGAGGGGATCCGAGTGTGCATTAACTCCCCAGGACTCTGAATCCCCAAGGGAGAAATTCAGGTCTCCCCCTATAATGAGATTGGGATGGGAGAGACAAGAGTGATTGAAAAATGAATTCCAAAAGCTTTCCCTCTCCATACAGGGCCCATAGATGTTGAGGAAAAGGATAGGAATGCACAACTCTCCAGAATAGAGTTCCGTGGCCAGACAGTTTGCAGATCCCCAGGAGGAGACTTCCTTAAGCTTCCTCGAGTTAAAACCTGTTGCAACTCCCCCCGACCTGCCTGAGGCATCCAGAGCTGTAAAGACCCAGCCAGGCAAGAGCTTCTGAAGAGAGCAAATTACATCTACACTTTTCCCCATGGTTTCTTGGAGGAAAATAACATCAGGGTTGTAAGAGTGCACAAGGTGTTTGAAGGCTAGCTTTTTCGGCTGGCTAGCTAAGCCTCTGCAGTTGAAAGAAAGAAGGATCATCAGGGAAAGGGGGGGGTGGTGGCTCTGCTCTAAGCACCCCAGGAAAGGTTTTCTGCTTCCCGTCGGCTATGTCCATGACGGCTTTGAATTGGGCTTTTGAGAGAAAATATTTTCTGCCCCTTAACTTCCTTGGCCCTATTATAATGGGATCCGAGGCAATACCTCCTACTGCCAATCCCTTACCCCTTCTATTGGCCAAGGGACAGAGATTATAAGGGGGATTGTCCAAGGGTTGAGCGCAAGAGACCACTGCCGAGGTAACACCCTCACAGGGCTCAGCAAGAGAAAAGGCCATCTCTGGAGTTGGGTGACCATCCACATGAGAGGAAGGAACAGAGATGAGCAGGCTATCGGTAGACACTTTTGAAAGATTTAGTGCAGAAAAATCATTAACAATCTGCCCAGATGGACCAGGCCAAACAGAGAAAGACTGTAAAGATGAAACAAATGAAACATCACAAGAGGAGGATAATGAAATCATACCCGCCAAAGACGCCCCAGCGAGCTCGTCTGAAGGTGGAGCTAGGGAGACCGGAGGAATAGCCTGAGAGGTAAGAGCAGCATTGTCTTCCGGGGGGGGGATCTGCTCCATAGAGACTTCCGTTTTCCTCATCTGCTCGACTACGGGATCAGTGGCCTTTTGCTGGAACCCCTGAAGACCCTGTGCAGTAGGTCCCTGGGCGCTGAAGGGTTTCCATTGTCTTCGATGGCGTCGGTGTCCCAATGGACATTCCTTCGCGAGATGGCCGCACTGATGACACCTTAAACAGCGGAACGGAAGATTTTCATAGTCCAGAATTTGTAAGAATTCTAGTTCCCGGTATTTTAGGGTCATTGCGTCCGCCAAGCCCTCCTTTGGGTTTAAGCTTACCAAAACACGAGCCATACTTCTATCCTTGGTTGTGAGGTAGGATTTGTCATAATCCAGGTATTTCCCCAGCGTATTGCCAATTGAGACGAACACTGATTCCATCCAGAACTGAAGAGGGAGACCCGGGATCTTTACCCAGACAGGGGACTCAGCCATTTTCTCCTTCTGCGCATCAAAGAGAGGCGTCCATCTACGGAACAATATTGGGCGCTTCCCAAAGCTCCAAATCCTTTCGAGAACCCAGTCCACATGTGTTTTGCTCTCAAAATGTATACTGAACCATCCCCTTTTCAGAACCAAGATCTCAGTAGGCTTCCCCGGAGCTTCATTCCACTCTGTATTAACCCAATTATTTATATATTCAGCCGAATACTTTCTGCCTCTTACCCGGCCAACCAGGACAGTCTCTGTCGCATCCATTGCTTCTTCTATGCCAATGTCTGCTCCTAGAAGGCAAAGTGGACGATTTTCTTTCTTCTTTATAGGCTTTGACTTCTGTCGTTTATCCCCAACGACCTCCTTGGAAATGCCGATTGTTCCTTCAGCATTTGGGGTTGGGGCTTCCGGCAGATCCACAGGTATCGTCCCTTGACCCACTTCTTCAAAGACGACGGGTGCTTCACCTTCCTCAACCGACCTCTGAGGGTTTCCGTCGACCATCTCCACCTCTTTTGCACAGTTAACAGAATGGGGGTTTAATGTGCAGGTCGTTTGCCAAGTCGTTTGCCAAGGACTCTTTGCAACCCCATCACCATTTGTGGCCCGTATCTGTCGATTTTGGACCCCGACGGCTTGTGGGAGACTTCTTGGCAGTCCTCCTCCCCTTTGGTACCCACCTTGAAAACCTGAATCTGGATGCCATGAAAACCCTTGCCATGGATGCACTTGGCCTTGCTGAGGATCCCCGACCAGAACCTCTTTCCCTTTTGCTTGTGAACTTGGCGCACCTTGAAAAACAAAAGATCCTACAATATCTTTCAAACCACCCGAGGGTTTAGGGCATGAAGTATTACCTTGTTCCTTATTCGCCGAGCTGATACGAGAGAAGAGTTTCAGGAATTCCGCCCTGTCTTCGACGGCTCTTAACTGATCTTGACTCTCCACAGGTATCGCTCTCTCCTTCCCAAGACCATGCCACGGGCTCAGAATGTCCTTATCTCGACGACCAGAATGAGTATTTTCGGCAAAAACCTCACTGCTGGGACCATGTAGGGCTAAATTCTTTGGGAAGAACAAATCTAAGTTCTTCGTTGATACCTCGTGACCCCAACACGTCAGGAGGTCCTCCGGCGCAGGTTCGAGCTCCAGAAATTCACTATCATAACCCATTATAGCCGCACCTTAACAAACTAAAAACAAAAACTCTTGGTAACCGCCACCGACGCGAAAAACTTGTTGTCAAGAAAATGCGCAGTAAACAAAGACAAGTTACATAGGTTAACTCCATCCCAAGGTTGAGAAACTCGATCTCCCGGTTCCAACCTTTCCACCTCTGCCTCGGGTTCTGAGAAAATAACGTCGGTTCAGGTCAGCCGGTACCCAGCCTGACATATTTGCTGTCGCCGTGATCAATGTAAGGCCGGAGTCATCATTACTGGGGCCGAGACCTGAAAGAACTGGCCGCCATCGCCCGGAGCTCAAAACCTAACCCTTATAAATTATATTATGTTATTCTTCTCTCATCTATTTAAATTGTAAATTAAAATTATTTTAATAAGAGAGATTACATGAAGAAGCCATGAGGCTTTTGCCTTTTCCGCCTTTATTTTGTGTGTGTTGTATTAACTGTGCTTTAAATCTGTTTCTGAGTTGATTTAATTTGTATCAGGTTTTTGATATGAAATATTTACATTTACTTCATTATTATCTTGGAATTGAAGTTGATAAAAAACCACAACATATTTTTATCTCTTAGAAGAAATATGTTGGAAAGTTATTAAACAGATATAGTATGGTGGATTTTAATCCTGTTGCTACACCAATGGACTAGAATTTTAAACTCATTTCAGAACCATTTGAATATCCAACAAAGTACATGCAACATGTTGGAATTTTTACTTATTATTATTTATTACTCATCCTGATTTAATTGCAACATGTTGGAATTTTTTCCTTCTTTTTATTGTTGTTTTTTTTTAAAAGAAATTGGCTACCTAGTTACACTTCCCCGGCAATGGCGCCAAAATTTTTGGTCAATTTAGTGTGTCCTAAATTTCTACATTAATTTGTCAATCCGGGATTCGTAAGCTGACGAAGTGTGGCGCACTATATGTGCAAGATAACCTATCTCTTACTTTTTGTCGTTTTTGGTTTTTTTTTTTTTTATCTTGGGGGTTTTATCTTGGTTGGTTTCCTAATGTGAGATGGAAATTCTAAAAGACAAGTATGGATATAAATGTTCAAGGCAATTATGTCCTTTATAATGATTTCCAAAACTTCAAACTTCAAGAGAGTTTTAAAACATGCAATGACAAAATTAATTCCTGAAAGAAAATGAAAATGTGCCACTATACTAGTCAAACAAATAGTGAACTATTGATCATGAAACCCATTACCCTTGCTGCTGTCTAAATACAAAAGAAACTGTTCTCAAAGATACCCAATAATTGCAAGCAAAGTAAAGCTAAAATCAAATTACATCAACTCATATTCTGACCCCTCACCATTAGTCTCGCTATGGCTTTCGGAGGTAACTGATAATGACATGAGTAATTTAATATCTAATCTAACTAATAAAGCAAATGTATCAAACTAAAATAAATAAAACAGTGCTGGAATTAAAAGCTAAGAAAAATAAATCAACAGAAGGACAAGACTGATTCCATGTCATTAGTCATTGTAAAACTATGTGCAAATGCCTAGGCTGCCTACTGTAATTTGGAACAAAGACATTGATCAGTTAACAACAGTATAAAGCATAAAAAATTATGGACATAAATAAAACGTTAATACCATAAGAGATGTAATATATACACGTGAATAACTATGGCATAATTAACGTAAAGAAATAAAGCATGAAACTATACAGCAATAAACAAAACCTCGGCGTGTGCAGGGGCCCTCTGCACAATCCTCGTGCAACAACTATCAACCACGAATTATGCTTATGAACAGAGTCTTATCATGTATTCAAAACACAGTCATAACAAGGAAATAATGTCACGGCACAGTGGGCTTTCTTTTCAGCAAAATCACATTACAGAAGCTAGCTATTATGCATATAAGAACACATTATTTATAACAGAGGATGACATAAATACTTTCCTACAACCTGCACTGATAAAAGACACGTGAACAACCACGTCTAGAAATCTAGCATTATGACTGCCGTGAAGATTAAATCTATGGAGGGTGGCCGTTGGATTTGGCTTATGGAGCAGTTCACAGGTGTTGATATGTCCCCTGAGGTTTAGGAATGACCACGCAAGTCTTCACGTGGTGAAAAACGGAGTTCTGTCACCGTAGGATTCTTAGGTTGACCACGGCCTTCTTTGGTGAATTCCACTGAGCCAATAGGACTCGGTCCATATTCATGTCATTTCCAACTTGCCCATGTGGCTTGATTTGCCTGTAGACACCTGCAATATAGACTTTAACAAAATGGCTGCGGAAAGTTGAAGCAGCTGCGGAAAGTGACAAGATTCCGCAGCTCAATGAGCAAAAATATAATTCAAACAGCAAACACAAAACATAGTTAAAAACCACTTTAAATGCTCTTTTATGATTAATATGCAATGATGTTGATGACTTAGGAGGTCCAGGTAAATGGAAAAAGTATAGAAAGGTGTATACGAAAGATGCAAGTTTGGGACTCAACATACCCCCACTGTGAAGGTGTTGCATGTCCCCTATGCAACCAAAATTTTGATCATCCTCCTTCAATTCATATGCCCTGATACCTCTGCTAGTACATCCAGTCCTCTTCTCCTCTTTCTTGGTGCTGCTAACATCCTGGGCTTCTTCATCAAGCATCTGAATTTGAGATTAATCAGTGCTCTACTTATCATCTTGCATTTCTTCTTCAATTTCCTGTTCTTTTTGTGCCACAGTCCCAGATGTAGCATAGTGTTGTCATGAATGATCTTGTTCAATCTGTTTTTCTCCTTTAATGCTTCATTTTCATTTTTAATATGTCTATTTAAAACCTCCAACTCAAAGACTTCTTGTTTCAACGATTGGACTAGAGCTTCTTGTGCTGTGTGAGGCTGAGTGGATGAAGTGCTGGGACCGGTGGCTATCCTTTCTAAGGATTCTATGTAATCATACACCTCTTGCTGCTTTGGATCTATCTCGGGTGTCGTTTTCCTTGGGCTGTCCCCAAAATGCCGTGGAGGAGAATTGACTTCAAAATCTGGCCGAAAAGGACTCATGTCAACATCTTGAGGACTAGTTTCAACGTTTGGCTGAGAATGAGGTGGACTACAGCCAGCTGGAGTTTGTTCAGGTGTTCCATCTCCAAATCAATAAAATGGGGTCCTTTTTTTTGTGCTTTCCTCCACTTTCCTTTAAGCCTGGTGCTTCTTCTTACATGTCGTGGACTACTGTCTTTTTCCTTCTGTTTTTCTTTTCCTTTCTTTTTGGCCATAGCTGACTGTTCCTGAAGGTGAACTAGTCTCTCAGACAATACTTGATGGTCTTCTTCCGAGGAAGGGGTTTGATGCACAACCTCAATGCTTCTTTTCTCTTTTGATTTTGTTGGCTTTTTACCCTCAGTCTTTTACTTCCTCCTTTTAGACAATCTTTCTTCTCTACTAGTTCTTTCAACTATGTTAGTAGGAGTGCTTTGAGTTTTATCACTTGTTCTCTTTATTCTACTTCTTTTTGATGTACTGCCTTCAGGAGTTTCTTGGGGTTCTTCAAATAAATTTCTAATTAAAAACTGCTCCCAGGTGTCCTTTTTCTCTTTTAATTGTTTTTCGATCAAGATTTTCACGAGACCATTGTGATAGAAATGTGGTTCTATGTCCCCTAGATGCTTTTGGACGGTTACAGACATATTTTTCAAACTGTTTAGTAAAAATTATGGCAGATTGAGGATCTGGTTGTCTAGGAAATTCATCAACAGTCGGGTATGATACATGTACATTGATCCAAAACGTCCCTCACAGATGATAAAATTTTGAATAACCAACAGTAAACTGGCCCACTCTTCTTTTAAAGCATGGACAGGAATTCCCTTTTTGAAAATGGTGACATCCATACCTAGGTTACGTAGGATCACTCTCCAGGCTTCCTCGCCAATGCTCTTGTTCTTGAACCAGCGTTCACCTTCTTAAGGGAGTTCTGTAGCAACTGCTATGGATGCCTCAGTCACTGTAAATTTGAGGTCCCTAATTTCCACCTCCAGACCGTTGAAAGACCTTGCAAAAGCTTTTGTTACCTCCTTATTGTAGCCTTTAAACTTTTGAATAAACCGAAGCCATTTTTCCTTTTTCAATATGTCTTTGACTTGCGGGTATCCTTCCATAAATTTGGGTCCCTTTGGTTCTGTCCTCAACAACCGACCCATCCTTCCTTCTATTCTTTAAAACTCGTCTGCGTGAGGAGGGTTTAGCGGAGGTAAGACGACTGAATTAGCGGAAATGAACAGGGTTTATGAAGGAGACCAGTGACTGTAAGCGGATATCAGAGAATAGGTACACGGAATGAAGCGGAACAGAGAACAAAATGGGGTGAAGGCTTATGTGAGCATGGTGGAAATGCAGCTGTGAGGTCAATAGAACAGTAGGGGGAGTAAAGTGCATCCGACATTATTTAAAATTGGGTGGCTGCAGAGTAGACGCAAGCACGTTTATGAAACGGCTACGGATTTTGTACAGCTGAGAGAAGCCTTAGTCAAATCAACCACGTTCCATAATTACAGGTGGAGTATCAAAGTATAGCCGAACACGAGTGAAGACCGGAGGCTTGATTATGAGGCCGTTTAAAAATGAATGCAAGGATTGTGGGGGAATCGTATAAAGATCGTGGAACGGTTATGGAGTTATCAACGCAATCATTGCATATAATGGAGCTATGGTTTATAACTATGTAAAAATGTGCTTGAATGCCATTTGAAATAAATTTCTACTCATACCTTGGAATTCTTGCCATTTTTCATTAGTCTTCAATCAGTTGCTCCTCGTTGATGCTTTTGAATGCCTCATGTCTTCATAATATGTCCTCATCCCTGCATTTGATTTCATGATTTTTGAACTAACATCTGACTGTAAATTTTTGAAAAACAGAGTGGTGGCTGCAAAAGCTGATTCTGACTGCGGAAACTGGTGTCAACTGCGGAAACTGACACAACAATTATTTGGGTGAATGGAGATGGATAGATGATAACTGACTAAATGAAAATGGTCATGAAAGAATTTTTTTATTGGTGAAATGAAATGAAATAGATGAAATGGAGTGAAATGAAATGAAGTGGAGTGGAATGAAGTGGAATGAAGTGGAATGAAATGGAGTGGGTTGTCACAAAACTTGTGAAATGAGAGGGAATTTTTTTTTTTGGAAAATATAGGGTGTCAAGTGTTCCTGATTTTCACCCTACATTTTCTGTATAAGACTGCCAATCAGTGATTGGTTTTCAGGCTTATACAATTTTTTTTTTTTTTTTTGAAACTAAAAAGAACAAAGGCTAGGCTGGTGGAGAAGAAGGATTCTTCTTCACCGGCCTTATTGCAGAATTATCTTGAAACATTTTGACAAATTCCTCTTTTGAGAGTGGCTTATGATAGATCTTTAATCTGTGGCCATTCACAATAAGAGGAGTTTGACATTCATCAATGGTCTTGATTCTTACCGCTCCATTGCTAAAGATCTTGTCAATCTCATATGGCCCAAGCCAATGAGTCTGAAATTTTCCTTTAAAATATTTAAACTTGGAATCAAATAGCAATGCCCAATATCCTTCTTGAAACTTCTTCTCTTTGATGTATTTGTCATGCCATTTAGCTTTTTTATATTGAACTAGATCAGTTCTTAGAATTGCCTCTTGTCTGATTTCATCTAGCTCATTCAACTGCTCCATTCTATGCTTTTGGGCTTCTGATAGATCCATCCCCAACTGAACTGCCATCTTGAAGGTTTTGACTTGGAACTCAATGGGGAGTAGGACTTCTTTCCCATAAACAAGTTCATAGGGAGAATGTCCTGTTGTATTTCTCCATGTAGTTCTGTAGGCCCACAAGGCTTCAGGAAGCCTTTCTGCCCAATCTCTTCTATGTAGATGAACAGTTTTGGTGATGATACTTTCAAGAACTTTATTTGTGGACTCCACTTGACCATTTGCTTACGGATGGTAAGGAGTAGATCTTCTGTGCTTGATTTTGTATTCTTCCATCAACTTCTCCACCAAATTGGATGTGAATTGGCTCCCCTGATCTGTCACAATTTCTCTTGGAACACCAAAGCGAGTAAAAATATCCTCATAAAGAAAATGAACAACTGAATTTTCAGTAGCAGATACTAATGCTTTAGCTTCCACCCATTTAGTAACATAATCAATACAAACCAATATATACTTCTTTTGCTTAGATGGTGGATTAATAGGTCCAATGAAATCTAAAGCCCATTTTTCAAAGGGTTCGATGAGTACCTGTGGTTGCAATGGCATTTCATTTGAAAGGGTAGGTTTCCCCACTCTTTGGCAACTGTCACACCTTTTGACATATTGTTTTGCATCTTTGAAGAGGGAAGGCCAACAATATCCTAAAGAGAGGATTTTATAGGCTGTCCTTTTGTCAGCAAAGTGTTCGCCGCATGGTTCATCATGACATGCCTTGAGGATATCAAGCATTTTATCCTCCCTGACACATCTTCTAATCACAAGATCTGGCCCTATTTTAAACAATTCATTAGAAATCCATGAATATTTTGAACTCTCCTGAATAATCTTTCTTCTTTCACTTGGAAATAAATGTGGAGGCAATTTCTCTGTAACCAAATAGTTAGAAATATCTGCATACCAAGGGGTCTTAGTAGTTACTGCAAACAAGTATTCATCAGGAAACTTATCCTCTACAGGAGAATCTTCTTTAGTATTCTGAATCCTAGACAAGAAATCAGCTACTGTATTTTGTTTCCCTGGTCTATCCAACACAGTAATATTGAATTCTTGCAAAAGTAGGAGCCATCTTGTCACTCTGCCATTAGTAACAAGTTTGTTCATTAGATATCTAATCGCAGAATGATCAGTATGAATAAAAGTTTCATAGCCTGTTATATAATGTCTAAACTTATTGATTGCATGAACAACAACTAAAAACTCTTTTTCAGTTACAGTATAGTTCAACTCAGTGGGAGTCAAATTTTTACTGGTATAGTAAATGGCATAAGGGACTAAATCCTTTTGACCCAACACAGCTCCTAGAGTTGTATCTGAAGCATCTGTAGAAATATGGAAAGGGAGTTTCCAATTTTGTCCTCTCAAGATATGTGCTTTAGATATTCTTATTTTCAAAGTTTCAAAGGCTGATTGACAATCAGGATCCCATTTGAATTCACAGTCTTTTGTAAGAAGTTTGAAGAGTGGAGATGCTATTTTAGTGAAGTTTTCTATAAATCTTCTATAGTATCTAGTAAATCCTAGAAAACTTCTAACATCTCTTTGACAATTTGGAATAGGCAACTTGGATATGACTTCAACTTTTGATCTATCAACCTTAATCCCATCTCTTGAAATATGATGTCCTAAAACAATCCCTTCAATAAACATCATAAAGCATTTTTCATGGCTTAATGAAAGGTTTGTTTCTTTACATCTTATAAGAACTTTTTCCAAATTTTCTAATGCCTCTTCAAATGAATTACCATAAACTGTAAAATCATCCATATAAGCCTCTACACAATCATGGATTAGATCAGAAAAAATTCCTAGTACTGCTCTTTGGAATGTTGCTGGTGCATTACATAACCCAAAAGGAAGCACTCGGTAGGCAAAAGTTCCCCATGGACAAGTAAATGTGGTCTTATCTTGATCTTCAGGTGCTACCTGGATTTGATTATAGCCACTAAAACCATCCAAAAATGAAAAGTACTTTTTACCTGCTAATGTATCTAATACTTGATCGATAAAAGGCAAAGGAAAGTGATCCTTCAAAGTTGCTTTGTTCAATTCCCTGTAATCAATGCACACCCTCCATTTACCATTCTTTTTAGGTACTATAACAAAAGGAGAAACCCATCGGCTATCTGAAATTGGATAAATGAAGTTTACATTGAGTAGTTTTTGGAGCTCTTCTTTCACTATCTCCCTAAGATTTGGATTCATCCTTCTGGGAGGTTGTCTGATTGGTCTACTGTTTTCCTCAATATAGATATGATGGATGCAAGTCTTAGGATCAATACCTTTCATGTCAGTATACTCCCATGCAAATGTAGTAGAATGTTTTTGCAAGATTTTGGTTAGTTCTTCCTGTTGTGACTTTTCCAAATTTTTGTTGATATTCAATGTTTTTTCTGGAAAAATCTCAATGGTAGAACTACCAAACTCTTCCATAGAGTAAAGAGACATTTTTCTTGATGATAAATATTCAATTTTAGATTCCAACTGAAATTGTGTGGGGTCATATTCTGAAGATGTCTCAAAATTTTCTAATGTGTTCAGAATTTGACTATCCTCACTGATTTCAGAAATGGTAAAGACAGGTTGTATAGTATCCTCATCATCGACCCATTCATTGTCTCCTACTTTTGTGATTGCTTTTGCTGGATGATACAAATTGAATTTCTTTGTCGAATTACCATTAGAAATGTACATATCCCCAAAGCATCAGCTGTGGCTAGCCAAGGTCTTCCTAAGATAAGTGGGTGCCCTCCTAGATTACTCTTGGGAGTCAAAATCATAAAATCTACTGGATATTCCCAAGAATCTAAGGAGACTGAAATATCTTCTAATACACCATCTGGTTTGATAATTGATCAATCTGCAAGTTGCAGTAAAGTAGGTGTAAAAAGAAGATTAGGAAGTTCTAGCTATTCCATAGTCTGTCTACCCATAATGTTAATAGTAGCCCCTAAGTCAATTAATGTGTTTTGAATTTCTATCCCATTTATATGTGTCTTGACAATTGGACTACCTGGATCTACATACTTCTGCATGGTAATTTTTCCCATCATGATATCTGCAAATTTTCCTACCAGGTGGATTCTTCTTGTATCTCTTAGTTTCCTTCCTGGTCTTTTGAGACTCAACTCCTTTATTGTTTTTGCTAGAATAGGAATCTCTCTAATGGCTTGTAGCAAGGGAATCTTGATACAAATATTCTTTAATTCATCTAGAAAATCATAGTTAGGCAACAAGATTTGTTTTTCCACCCCTTTATCAATTTGTAATCTTTCAGGGAAAGGAGGTGTGGATGAAGATGCAAGTTGCTCAACTATAGGAGTTGTGGGGGTTAACTTTTCTTTCTCTTTTTGAATGTTTGAGTTTTGAAGAGATGCTTCCTCAGAACCCTTATTGACTTTAAGATAGTCCTCCTTAGAGGTATCTTGCTCTTGGACATCTATAGAAGGTTTTTCTAAAACTCTACCAGACCTGAGTTGTACATCATTGAGAGGAACAATCATATAGGTAGGAAATTGTTGTCCTTCTATCATGTAAGTATTCTAAGGATTTTTATTGTTAGGATTTGGAAATGGCTGAGCTGGAAGTTGATTTGTCTTTTGTTGGAATGGAAGCATGAGTTGAGGATTTGGATTTTGTTGAGAATGTTGTTGTTGTGGAAATGGCAATGAAAGTTGTAGATTTGGGTTTGGAAGTTGTGGAGCTTGTTGATTTTGAAAAGATGGAGGATATTGATAAAATTGAGCAAATCTCCCATAAGGATTTTTCATACCTTGTACCCATGACTGATATGAATTTTGAGGTTGGGGCCAAGGTTGTTGCCAAGGATTCCAATTTGGTGGGGGTTGAAAATTCATAGGGTTGTTAAACCCTTGAGTTTGTTGCCCCTGCCAAGGTCTTCTTGCAACAAAACAGAGAGATTCTACCGAATTTGGATCTTCTTGAAAGACAACTTTGAGTCCAGGAATTGAAGGACAATCCTTGGTCTCATGATTTTCTGAGCAAATCATACATGTTTCTACAAATTTTGCATCCAAGGGACATTCCCTTAAAGCATGTTTCTTCCTACATTTCGGACAAAAGATGGCTAGAGCATCAATTTCTGCTTTCTGCTTGTTTTGAATTTTAAGGGTGTCTAGTTGTTCACTAAGGCTCCCTAAGATATCAGTTTTGAACTCATCAAGCATATTTCCAATCTCTGCCCTACTTACTGATCCAGTTTTAGATTTGTTTGCCCTGATAAGAGAAGGATCTCTAGGCCCTTTTCCCGTTTTATATTTTCCCCTTGAGAGATGGACACATAGTTCTGTTATGTCACGAAGTGGAAGTTGAGAAATTTCTCCTTTCCCCATCGTGTTTAAAATATCTATCCATTCATCTTTGATGGATTTTAATAGAAGGGATTTCAAATTTTCCTCATCTAAGTTCCTCATCTTTGCTCTTTTTAAGTTGTATTGAAATCTTTCAAGTAAATCCTCCAAATTTTCATCTTCTTTTTGCACCATTTTGAATACCTCATCCTTGTGATTGGTGGGCATTCAATAGTCCAGGTATCTATCCAAAAATGTTTGTTTCATATCATTCTAAGTCCTAATAGATTGGGTGACTAATCCCATGAACCATTTCAAAGCAGCTCCCTTTAATGTTGAAGGAAAAAATTTGAGTTTTTGAGAGTCTTCCATATAGTCATAGGTTCGGCACACGACTTCAAACTCAAACATAAATGTTTCAGGATCCTCACTTCGCAATCCATAAAAGTTGGGGAGGATAGATGGTGAGATGTTTTACATCGTTGTATGAGTTTCCTCATCAACTATAGGGAATCCAAACGAGTTGTCTCCTTTCCTATTTCTTCCATTATTACCTCCACCTCCACCATTGCTGCCTCCATTATTTCCTCCTCCTCTACCTCTACCTCTACCTTTGAATCCATCTACTACTTCCTCTGTCATGATAGTTTCTTCAGAGTCCTCAGAGTACCCTGGTTCTTCTATCAAGGGAGGATGAGAGGGAGTTTCTTCCTTTTCTTCTTCAGGTGATTCTACTTCTTTAATTACAATATACTCTCCTGTAGAAGTAAAGAAAGGGTCTTCTTCTAAATAAGATTTGGTAGATGGTGTAGGAAAATCCTATAATTCAGCTGCTCCTTGAATTCCAGGAATCTTAAGGCTAGGGGTAGATGGTGGTGAATCTTGTCTATGCCTTGAAGAAGATGGAGTTGTGAAAATCGAACTCTTGGCTCTAGCTATAAACCTTCCCCTAGAATCTCTTGCTCTATGCATGTCATTTTTTAAGTTGGGCTAATAATTCTCTTTCTGATCTTCCAGGTCACACTAGGTGCAAGAAGAGAGCATACTTAAGAAATTATTGAACCAATAACTCTCTTTTCTGATCCTCTAGATCACACTAGGTGCAAGAGGAGAGCATACTTCAAGAAGTTATCAATTTTTCCTTCTTCTTTTTTTTTTAAGAAATTGGCTACCTAGTTACACTTCCCCGGCAACGGCGCCAAAATGTTTGGTCAATTTAGTGTGTCCTAAATTGCTACATTAATTTGTCAATCCGGGATTCGTAAGCTTACGAAGTGTGGCGCACTATATGTGCAAGATAACCTATCTCTTACTTTTTGTCGTTTTGGTTTTTTTTTTTTTTTATCTTGGGGGTTGTATCTTGGTTGGTTTCCTAATGTGAGATGGAAATTCTAAAAGACAAGTATGGATATAAATTTTCAAGGCAATGATGTCCTTTATAATGATTTCCCAAACTTCAAACTTCAAGAGAGTTTTAAAACATGCAATGACAAAATTAATTCCTGAAAGAAAATGAAAATGTGCCACTATACTAGTCAAACAGACAGTGAACTATTGATCATGAAACCCATCACCCTTGCTGCTGTCTAAATACAAAAGAAACTGTGCTCAAAGATACCCAAGAATTGCAAGCAAAGTAAAGCTAAAATCAAATTACATCAACTCATATTCTGACCCCTCACCATTAGTCTCGCTATGGCTTTCGGAGGTAATCATAAACAACTTGAGCAATCTGATATCTAATTTGCAGAAAAAAAATAAACTAATATCAAATTACACACTCATACTTCAATCCCTCACCATTAGTCTCGCTATGGCTTTCGGAGGTAACTGATAATGACATGAGAAATTTAATATCTAATCTAACTAGTAAAGCAAATGTACAAAACTGAAATAAATAAAACAGTGCTGGAATTAAAAGCTAAGAAAAATAAATCAGCAGAAGGACAAGACCGATTCCATGTCATTAGTCATTGTAAAACTATGTGCAAATGCCCGGGCTGCCTACTGTAATCTGGAACAAAGACACTGATCAGTTAACAGCAGTATAAAGCATGGAAAATTATGGACAGAAATAAAACGTTAATACCATAAGAGATGTAATATATACACGTGAATAACTATGGCATAATGAACGTAAGGAAATAAAGCATGAAACTATACAGCAATAAACAAAACCTCGGCGTGTGCAGGGGCACTCTGCACAATCCTCGGGCAACAACTATCAACCACGAATTATGCTTATGAACAGAGTCTTTTCATGTATTCAAAATGCAGTCATAATAAGGAAATAATGTCACGGCACAATGGGCTTTCTTTTCAGCAAAATTACATTACAGAAACTAGCTATTATGCGTATAAGAACGCATTATTTATAACAGAGGATGACATAACTACTTTCCTACAATCTGCGCTGATAAAAGACACGTGAACAACCACGTCCAGAAATCTAGCATTATGGTTGCCGTGAAGATTAAATCTATGGAGGGTGGCCATTGGATTCGGCTTATGGAGCAGTTCACAGGTGTTGATATGTCCCCTGAGACTTAGGAACGGCCACGCAAGTCTTCACGTGGTGAAAAACAGAGTTTTGTCACCGTAGGACTCTTAGGTTGACCACTGCTTGACTACCTTTGACCACGACCTTCTTTGGTGAATTCGAATGAGCCAATAGGACTCGGTCCATATCCATGTTATTTCCAACTTGCCCATGTGGCTTTATTTGCCTGAAGACACCTGCAATATAGACTTTAACAAAATGGCTGTGGAAAGTTGAAGCAGCTACGGAAAGTGACAAGATTCCGCAGCTCAATGAGAAAAAATCTAATTCAAACAGCAGACACAAAACATAGTTAAAAACCACTTTAAATGCTCTTTTATGATTAATATGCAATGATGTTGATGACTTAGGAGGTCCAGGTAAATGGAAAAAGTTTAGAAAGGTGTATTGGAAAGATGCAAGTTTGGGACTCAACAGTCGAACCAAAGATATCAACACCAAGTATCATTTGATTTGACATCATGTAGAGGAAAAAAAAAAATTATCTGACACAGTTTCCAACTTCAGAATAAATTGCAGATATTTTTACAAAATCATCACGGCATGAAAAGTTTGAAAAGTTTAAATATTTACTTGGTATGTCAGATTTCCCTTGGGACTAAGGGGGGAAATGTTGTAATGATTCAGGATTATTGTATATAGTTATGATTATGAAATAGATTAGGTATTTCCAATATTTTATTTATGGAGACATAATTTTTTTTCTTTCTGATTTGACTGTATAAATATATGCTTCAATGCTTGATACATCTATCGTAGAATACTGCATTTTTTTATCATGGAATTATCCAGACTTGTTTAAAATTCCTTTAAATTTCCATGGGTCTTTTGCCAAAGGTGAATATTGGAACGACTATAGCTGAAAACATTGGAAATTACAAGGATATGCTCGACCACCAGGGAGACCTTGGTTCTCAGGAGAGTCTGTGAATTGTAATAAGGCATGAGAATCTATAGGACAAAAGAAACCATAGGATTACTAATGCCGAATGGTTCCATCCATAGATGAACTAGAATAATTCCGTCGGAATTAGGGATATTTTCACCAAATGAAATGAAATTTACATCTGCCAATGCCCCGAAAGCTAACAAAATCTCACAGCAGAGCTGACCGTCAAGTGCATGAAAAATAAGAAGAAGAATGGAATGGTTCATAGCTAAATTCAACCAAAAGGTGAAAAATGGGATAGGCATGGTAATAAGTGAGTTACAAAGCCAATTAAAAATGAGATTAAGTGTGTGAAATGTGACAATATGATTACCAGTCATTATGTTTTCTATTCCAATTATCAATAATGATGGGATGAATTTATGGAGGGTTACACTTTTTGCCCTTTTTGGAGAAAAAAAATTCATTTTTTTCGGTTCTTCAACTTTCTGCAAATTATAACAATTTTTCTGTGTAGAATTTCAGTTTGCGATAAAAATAAAAGTTGTGAGAAATTTTTTTAGCTTTCTATTACTTATTTTTTGAATTTTTTTAATGGAAATTTGATATGTCAACTTAGCATTTATTTGAGTGTGTGTTTCTTAACAATCAAAGGATTCATAAGAAGTCATGATATGACGCAATGTTGTATTCATTGAAAATTTGTGTTTTTGAGAAAACAAAATGTGTTACAACAATCTAGACAGAGTATACTTTGGTTTCTTCATATTTACAAAGCCAATGGATGCATATCATAATTACTAGAATTTTTTGAACTGGTCCAAAACGAAAAACTGTGTTTTTTGGATATGTTTCGCGTCGCAAGAAATTTCTTAACATATAAGTTATAAACTAAAAATATAAAAGCTACCCATTAGAGACGATGGACCAATGTAATGCCCCATAATTGTTTCAATTTTGTTTACAATGTATTTTGGGAGATACACAATTTTGATTTCACTGAATCACAATGACCCTGAAAAATTGTTTGCACCTATTTTATTTTAAAAATAATAAAATTAGTAAAAGTTTATGAAATTCCATAAAATTTATATTTCCTTAAAGTAGATTCAATTATGAAAATGTTTGTCTTGGTTCCGACAGTTAATTAACAACCTTTCATGGAATTTTATCAGTCCAAAGTTGCAGATCCGTATTCAGAGCCTGGTTTTTGCGTAATTGGTGACGCGTTAGTTCGGCCGAACTTTTAATCTAAGTTCAGCCAAACTATGTTTTCCGCCGACGGCTCATTAAATCTAACGACTTAATAGTTTTGCCGAACTTTTAATCAAAAGTTCGGCCGAACTATGGTATAACTTTCCGTTGGCTGGAAAGTTTTGTGGAGCCCCTACTAAAACACATTTCGCGGCAATATAAATTGCCGCGAAATCATTCACAATTTTCGCACATTTCGCACATTTCATCTCATTTTACAAAGATCTTAGTTTGGGTTCAAAAAAATTTCTTCAAAGTTTGGATTTAAGAGCATTTCTTGGAAGCAAACTGATTTTACAAAGAATTGTTTTGGGTTTAAAGAATTTTTTTGGAATACATTTCTTGGAGGCGGCCTGATTTTGGCAAAAATTGTTTTGAACTTAAAAAAATTTCTTGGACGTACATTCAAAAGACATTTCTTGGAGGTATGCACGTGTTTTGAGTTGAATTAAATCTTTTGAGCTTCGTTTCATTTTTATACGACATTTTTCTCTCGAATTTTTTAAAGTAAGTGTTTTGGATTGGAGTAAGTATTTTTTGCAAAAAATTTAAACTGAATTTTTTTAAATTATTGTGATATTTTTTGTAATTGAGTTATTGTATAATTTTTGAAGGAAATTTTTTGAACTTCATACCCTATTATCATGGGAAATCAAAGAACTTGTGCGAGAAATATGATCGAAAAAGAGACCCTGAGGAACGTAGAGAAGAGACAAGACAATCTCGCAAAAGAAAGTTAGAAGCCCTCTCAAATATTGAAGAGGAAAATCAACCTCAAGCAGAAATTGAAGCAGGTATGTAAATGTAAATATTATGATTTATTGATATATTTAAAATTTTCCTAATGTAAAATGTGAAGCTTAATTTTTATTTGATGAACTAATTTGAAAAATATTTTGTTTAATGTAAACAGACAGAGATATTCCTCAAAATATTGAAGAATAAAATCAACCTCAAGTAGAAATTGAAGCATGTATGTAAATGTAAATATTATGATCTATTGATATATTTAAAATTTTCCTAATGTAAAATGTGAAGCTTAATTTTTATTTGATGAACTAGTTTGAAAAATATTTTGTTTATATGTAAACAGACAGAAATATTCCTCAAAATATTGAAGAAGAAAATCAACCTCAAGCATAAATTGAAGCAGGTATGTAAATGTAAATATTATGATCTATTGATATATTTAAAATTTTCCTAATGTAAAATGTGAAGCTTAATTTTTATTTGATGAACTAATTTGAAAAATATTTGAAATTTTAGATATATTTATTAATTTAGTTATTTATTGAATATGTACTATTTTTTCGAATATGTACAGATGAAATCACTATCGATAATGAGATGTTATAAAATGTTGACACTCACACATATGGAGATAAAAAACCTGACCATGTTATACGATATCGTGTTAACTGCATTTTTGAAAAGTATTTCTTAAATGAGCGGGTGACAGTTCAGGCTCAAATGTTGAAAGGTCTCCTATCATTAAAGAAATTAAAAGAAGCTACGACACTATTGGGTATTCAAAAATCAACCAAAGATAAAAAAATGAAGGAAGATGTGATAAAAAATATGAGTAGTGCTATAAAGTCAATTAAGAGATCTAGAGAGAAATATGTTTCAATTGTACGTAGAGGAATATAGATGGCAATGGTTTCATCAAGTACTCAAGAGAATCATTTGGTAACATCTATGGCATGAGCACGGGGAACCTCACAAAAAAATTTGCACAAACATCAGAAATTTCGACTGCAAATAGATGTAAATGATGAACTCGCTTGTTGGAGAGCTATTTGTAGGCAACCATACAAATATAGACTTGGAGAAAATGTTAAAAAAATAATATATGAATATTGGAAGAACAATTTGCGTGTTTCACCAACTACAAGACATGTGATGCGAAGAAGAATAACACGAAATCAGTACGAAGAACATGAAAAACATCTCTTGGAAACCACTCAGATAGAGTTATTCAACAAGTTCAAAAAAGAGAATCGTCAAATTCATGTTTCACTCAGTGCTTTTGTTCAACAAAAACCATGGTATGTAAAACCTATCACCGTACGCGACACTTGTTGTTGTCATTATCATGTGGAATTTGAGTTATATTATGACACATTCCTTGATTTCGGTAGAACATTATGGAAGGATTCACCTCCTCCTTCCACTATCCGTGATTTCATATCTCAAATTTTATGTGAAAGAGAAAGCGATGAACTATTTTACAAAAAGAAATGTGTTGGTGGTAAAAAATGCGATGATTGTGGAAATTTGACTAAATTTCAAAACAAATATCGTATTGATATAAATGATAAATCATTGTCCAACATGAAAGTGAAATGGAAGAGATATGAATATATCGATACATCGATTCAAGGTGCAAATAGTGTTAAAAGAATTGAATTACTAGAAGACAAATTTTTTCTGATAGACTTTTTGAGAAAGTTTGAGGCAGAAATTTACAAATACACCAAGCATTCCCATAGAGCTCGATGGCAAGACTTTTAATTCAAAAAATCTCGTGAATTTTTTCCACAAGAGACCATTTTGTCAGTGATTGATTTTGCAGAAAACTACACATTTGTTCCACAAAAAGAAATTCAGAGTGAATATTATCATTCTGACCAAGTCTCCATGCTCGTCCATATTCTATATAGACATGCTTAACAAAAAGTCGATCATATAGAAAGAACGAGTGAAAATCGACATATCATTAAAGAATATCACTTTTATATCAGTGACGATCGTACACATGATACATGTTTTGTACAACATTGTTTTGGAAAAATTTATGATTCATTGAAAAATCGTGGAATAACATTCAATGAACATTGGATATGGTCAGACGGATGCACAGGTCAATTCAAATCTGCACGATCATTTTTTTGGTTGTGTCGTCTTCATAAGAAAACCTCCATTAAACATTGTTGGAATTTCTTTGAGACTGGCCATGGAAAAGGAGAACATGACGGTGCAGGAGCATGCATAAAACGAGTACTTCGAAGATATCAAATGAACCACTTTGCAAGCCGACTTGTGAATGCTGAAGAAGTTGTTCAATGGTGCATCGCTTCTCTAAGCCATGAGAGAAACCCATCAAGAGAAGTGCAAAGGTACATTCAATTTAATTTATATTGGAAATCTAATTTTAAAAATTGTACATTTATCGTGCAATCATTATCTTTGATTGTATTTTGATATCATATTTACAAATTCTTCTTCTAATTTTCCATATAAAGGTTTTTCTGGCATATTGGAATCGAAGACATAGATAGATCAATTGGAAATGACTTTGAAACAATAAAAGAGACTCAAAAATTGCATTCAATTGAAACAAAGTCGTCCAGAAATGTGTTTGCATTGGATAAAAGAAAATATTCTTGTTTTTGTGATGTTTGCATAGACAACACAAAATCCAATGACGTTTGTGAAAACAAAATGTATGTGAACGATTGGAAACATACAGAGCTAAAAAAAAGGGGAAAAATGTGTTTTGCAATGTTTGAAGATATGAAATCAGAAGAAACTACAATATCATCCGATGGTGATAGAGTTTCTGATCTTGTTAGAGAAGGTAACATTTGAATTACTTTCTAATGATTTAAAGATCTAGAAATAAATTTAAATATGCATAATTTTGTTAAATTTATTTTATTGTGCAGGAGATGTTTTTGCTGCAATTGCACCTATTGACAATGATGAAAATGTGAAGTAGTATTTGATGCGTTGAACTGAATGAAAAATGAAATTATTACAAAACTATAATGATCACAGATTTCAGTATGACAGAGGGTCTATTATACTGAAAGGTTATTTTTTCAGACAAACTCATCAAAGTGGAGACTTTGTTTACTTTGAAGACTATGAACCTGATTCCATAAGTTGTCAATATAGTCACTTGGTGTGTGCAACACACATAAAGTTGATAGAAGTTCAATAAAAGAAAAAATCGAAAATTAAGAGATGGAAAATGTCAAAATCCGATCATGAACAGATTATTGAGGATGGAATTCCGTTAGAATTTTTTTGAGTGAATTGTCCAACAATTTATTATCTTTGGATTAAATATGTTTTAGAACTTCCAGTACTCAACTAAAAATTGAGCTACTTATGTTATTTGTGCAAGTGTTTGCACATGTACAAATTGTTTGGGTACAAGCACGTGCTCTAGTATCAACTGAAAGTAGTTTTTCTATACATGTGCATTGACGAAAAAAGTTATATGTATTGTAATATATATATATATATATAATGAAATTAATTGTTCTAGTTTTACTATGTGCATTGATGAAAAATTATTCACGTACTCAATATATATGTTCTAGAATGCAATTAACTGGAACTAGTTTTTCTATGTGCATTAATGAAAAAATAGCTGGATTTTCTGGTAAAAAGTATGGACACAATGTAAATAAATCATCTGCAGTATAGTTTTGTACGAAAATTCCTTTCAAACAAGAGACTCGAAGCACTTCTCCGACTTTTGGTGGGATTTGACCCACATCTCTAATCCTGATTGAAAATCTAGTACAAAATCTGCTTGTCCAATGGTCGGATATGTTCAATGTGCATTGATGAAAAATGTTACTTGTCTTGGATAGATGTGTTCTAGAATGCACAATAATTGTTCCAAGTAGTTTTTCTATGTGCATTGATGAAAAACTAGTTGGATTTTTTGGTAAAAAGTTTCAACAATGTAAATAAATCAACAAGGCTACCTATTTGAGTGCATTAACAACATTGACCCAAATTCAAAATACATATATATGTACTAGACTTATATTTCCAATCAAAATTAAAGGGATAATTTGTACATATATCTACTTCTTTAAACTCTTTTTTCAATTAGAGCTCAATTGATACATGATTAGTTGCATTGAAAAGCTATGTTCTTCCTATTGGAAACCTTTTCATTCAAACAAAACTACATGGAGAGATCAAAAGAAATCTTAAAATTCCAAATGTACTTCAACCATCCAAAAGGGATTTGTGCAACATTACTTGACATGCCATGCCAATTATAGTGAACAACTATCCAATAGAAACATTTAACATTATATACCACATGTGCCAAATGTAGATTGAAACCATCCAAAACTTTAAAATTTTAAAAACTTTTGATAATATATCGTGCAAAATTAAAACATTAAACATCACATGCAAAATGTATATTGAAACCATTCAAAACTTGAGTTTAAAAAAATTTAAATTATATATAGATCGTTACTTCACATGCCACGCCAATTATAGTTCAACTAGATCTAATAGAAACATTTAACATTATATACCACATGTGCAAATGTAGATTGAAACCATCCAAAACTTTAAGTTTTAAAAACCTTTTGATTATATATTGTGCAACATTAAAACGTTAAACATTTAAAGTTCATTAAATATCACATGAAAAATGTAGATTGAAACCATCCAAAACTTGAGTTTTAAAAACTTCACATGCCATGACAATTATAATTCAACTATCCAACAAAAACATTTAACATTAAATATCACATGCCAAATGTAGATTGAAACCATCCAAAACTTTTAACTTTTAATTTAACAAAAAAATATAGATCACAACATTACTTCACATGCCAAATGTACTCCAGGCATCCAAAACTTAAATTTTAAAAACAAAACAAATTATAACACATGTCATTACATAACATGCCAAATGTAGTTCAGATGACAACATTAATTTATAGATGACAACATTACTTCACAGTCACATGCCAAAAGTACTAAAACCATCCAAAAATTAAATAAAACAAATTATATAATAACAATGTAATAAAATATGTCCAAAAATGGTAAATCTCACAAGTATCAAACTGTATCAAGTTTAAAAAATTTTAAAACCATCTAAATTTTGAAATCAAATCTATTGTAAATCATGTCCATGAAATGGAGACGGATCTAGCATCTTCCCTACTAGGGTCTCAGTCCGTGCCCTATCCTGTGAATAGGAAACCTACATACACAATGCACATGTACTTGAACATTAAAATTTGATGTTTTAAAAATGAATGAGAATATATATATCTAGAACTTCATGTAAAAAACAAAATATAACAAAAAAATCATGTAATACCTCATAAGGTTCCCTCTCCCTTTGATGAACAGGTTCTCCCATAGGAACATCTGCAGTGGTAAACTGTAAAATATACATGTACAGTTATATATATATATATATATATATTAAAAACTTTGAAATGAAAATGCACGTGTACATATATAAACTTATTTTCAATAATATTAAAAAAAGGAACCAAAGACAACTTGTTCAAATGCTGTGGATGTTCCTATCTCCATCGCTAGAGTCCGCGGATTAAAGAAATCTTCTATAGGAACCTAAATTCAAAAAATTTTAAATAACTCAAAATATAGATCTCTCTCTCTCTCTCTCTCTCTCTCTCTCTATATATATATATATATATATATCTCAATTTTTAATGGAACTTTTTGAGGTAGAATATATATATATATATAACTTTTAAACATAAATTTTAAACTTGTGAAAAATTGTCCATACTTGTGGCTCATCTCCCAAGGAAGTAGAAGGTACATCTCCCAAGGAAGAAGAAGGTACCGCCATCCCAAAAACATCAGACGGAATCGGTACCTGTTAAAACATTTTATGAAATTATATATATACATACATGTACATGTGTGGCAACAATTATTTATTTTAGAGTCACTTAAAAAACACTAACATTTTCCAACATATCAAGATGGTCAGACCCATCTGCATCGTTTGAACCAGAGGTCCCGAACGTGATATTAACATTTTTTTCACGCATCATGCCTGAGAACTACAAATGGTGTTTTAACATATAATCATACATTTTTGTTAGATTAATGTACACATACAAATAAATGTATACATGTATATACACATGTATTTATTACAAATTGTACACATGTATATGCAAAAATAATTTCAAACCCTAAGGTCACTAACACATACCGTTCCGGTGCCCTCTTCCTCATGAAAAATTAGGTCTTGCAAACCATTGCGACAATTTATTGCATATGTTCAGAGATCTTCAACATTCATGTTGTAAATCTCCTCATCTGTACAATAAACAAAATTGGCACATGCATTTTCACGTGCTCTTTGTCGATTTAAACAAAGATCGACTCCACTTGATCTGCTATGAACATTGTCGATCATAACATCCCTTGCTTCTCGACTTATTTGAGAAGTTGCATCCATCTCTGATCGCAGAGTTTCGACTCGAAACGGTCGACTCACCAATGGCAGCTCAGGGTGAGGCAACTCCACATCTCGCTTAGCGCCCTTACGGTCATATAATCGACCTTTCCCCGAGCCAAAAAATTTTGAAGGAAGGTCATTGTAGTTGGGTTTCATACCCAAAAAAAATTCTGCATAAAACATTTGTGAAAAATAAACAGGAACCTCATCGTTCCATGGAAGCCTTCCAAAGGCTGCAAGATGTCGATCATACAAATAACCAGCTTTGTCTGGGTGCTTGAAATACTGCACCTTCAACATTTTTCTTTTTGGCCCTTCCTTATAATTAAACATTGACTTGGCCTCTGCTCTTGTAACTTTTTGTTTTATGTCCTGCCATTTATCGGGACCTATCACTGTTTCTTTTCTCTTTCTCATCAGTTCTACAAATGAATTAGTCGTTGGCCCCAAATTTCTATACACATTTACCATTTCACCCAATGAATGTGTAACTATTTCAAGGCTTTCTCTACTCTCAACAGGTAGAGACAAATCCATGAGATCTCTTTGCAATTTTGCATGAAGGCTTTCACACCTTTGTAAGGTGCATTCCGCCATGTTGGTTTCCCATGGTATATCAGTAATCTCAGCCGGATAAGTTGTGCTGGGTTGACAGCCTTCTTCTTGAATGTAGCGAGCTGCCCTGCATCTATTTTGACCACTAGCTCGAACATTTTCGGCCTCTGCATCAACATATATAAAATTTCGTATATTAGAAAAAACACGTGTAAAAAAAGTTGTACAAATTTAATGAAAAAATATTGAAATTGATGGCAACCTTGATGTTGTTGGTCAACATCTTATCCAACATGACCCTGCTGAGAACCAGACCCAGAATGACGCTGCTAAGAACCAGCAGTCGTTGATTGGCCTTCAAGGGAATAAATATCACCCCCTTCTCGCAACCTGCTACCACTCATACCTCGACCGGCTGAACCCTGGCCACGCTCCATGGATGGAGTAGAAACCCTTCTCCTCTTACCTCCAAAAAATTAAAATATGAAACTTATTAACAACTAATTTAACTCACAAAGTTAATAAAAAATCAATTCCATATGTACACACATGTATGGAGATTTAAGATTATATTTAAATACTGTGAACATCCCCTGATCCCTGAACCTCCATATGGGATTCGGGTGATCTTCGTCGTTCATACTCCATGATATATATCTATTGATCGACATTTACACAAAATAGATTTCAAAAAATCAATTTGTAATTTAGTGTACACAAATTATGTAGAACACAACTTTCAAAGCAATAATTGATCATGTGTGAAACTAAATTTAATCGAAAAATAAATTATAAAAATGATAAGTTCACCAAATTGCACTTTACATGGTGGGAGCACACTTGGTATAAAATTTACCACTTATACACTTTAGTTTGTGGAAGAAATGACACATGTACATAGTTTACCTTAAAGTTGTTGTGTTTTATGGATATTAAAATGAAGAACTTCTATTTAGATCCATTCCAGAGATTGACTGTAGGGGCATTTACTAGATATGTCACCTTTCATAAAAGATGAGATCTAGAGGCTACCTGGCCCTTTACAGACTCTGCCTAGAACTTGTAGAAGTAAAAACTAGAGGCATTAACAATATCAAATAACGTTTTCATGCTCAGACATGGGAATGTGTCTCTTTCCCTACGCAAAAAAATAGTTCAAGGTAGTTAATCTTCATACACACGTCATCAAGCAGGTCAATGTGATCATCCCCAACTTAGTTTTCATGAAATTAGGCTTGGAATCCTCTACAACCTGGTGGATGGAATTGTATGGGAACTAGGTCAAGGCCTTTACAAAATACATGCTAGTGAATAACACTTATTAGGTTATGCCAACAAATAAAGTGGCAGAAATGTTTTCTCCTCGAGGTTGTCCAATTGGGTGTGTAATACCAACTTCACCCATTTCCTAACAGGTTTCTCTCTTAGGTTACAAATGTCTTCCACCTTATTAGTTTTATATTTTTCAATTTCCCGTGGATTCCTTGAATTTTTTCTCCTACCATATCCCTCTCTCACTCCCCAAATTATTGTCATCAAGCATGCCCCATTGAGGATCTAGAGCAATGTTTGCACCATACTTAGAACTGTCATTGCTGCTAATTGAAATTGGAGTCATGTATACTAGATTGCTTGCTTAAGTGGCTCTTAATTGGACAATATCCTGAGATAGTTTGACATGATGGTCATATGAGGTTGGAAGCTACTTGGTGTAATTTTCCTTAAATCTTCAAAAAGCAGAGCAAAAATGTCATTTTCGATCATTTTTTATTAGCTTCTGCATACAGCAGATGTTATCACAATTGCAACACAATCATGTTCCATGAGCATGAATTATGAATGTCACAAGCCAAATTGCAAGGAAATTTGCATTCATTTTAGGCAAAAGAAGGCTATGACATTAAGGTCCATTCTAGAAAAAATTATGCAAATAAGGTTGCTAAGTCTTGATACTTACCATGTGTTTCAAAGCCATAACGAAGGTTGGCTTTGAGAGTGTCCTCTCAAAGCCCTATCTTGAGATGAAATTTAATTCAATGTCTCTTAGAGATGCAAGGTGGAATTGATAGAAATATTTGATTTCTTTACCATAGATGGATATCTCCTTTCATCTATACCTTTCTCTACCATCTTATTTCCAAGTGAAATGGGAATTTTCACTTTTTGAATGCCATTACCATGTAATTTGGTAGTCTGCTAGCTAGACCTATCACAAGTAAGGTTTTGCTCAACTCAGTGACCATGACTCTCTTCTCACACTACTTACCATATAATATCTTCAATTGTACATGTCACGCAAAGTTGGGGGTTCTAGGTCTACACCTATTAGGTAAAGTTACATATTTTATGTCATTGTGGTCCTTAAATTTGGAGGTGCTCCACCTGAAAAAGTAGGCATTAAATATGGATGAAAAGGATTTGTTTTAACTTTGATAGAATTTCCTTGTGGAATTACTGAATTTATCGACGACATCATGCTAGATTTTCTTAGAGAAGAAGATTTTGGAGGAGAAATTGAATTCTTTCGACTTATTTTTGGCATTGAATTTTGAAATAGTAGTTTTGATGACTCCATTGATGACCTTGCTGAGGAATTTGATGCACACAATATTGACTTTGAAGATGGTTTAGAAGATGTTGAAGAAGTTGTAGATTTTGGTGTTGTAACTGAATGTTTCTTTGTTGTTGGACTTGATCAAGACATGTAATTTAACTTTACGAGCAGATTGAAGACCTTGAAGAGGTTTTAGATTTTGTTGTTCTCACTAAAGGTTTTTGTCTAGTTTTTTTTCTTAAACCATCATTTCCATAGGACATTTTTGGTGAATATATTATTGACCTTGATGAGAGGATATGATACCTTGAAGAGGCTACTTCTTTTGGTGACGTCACTAATTGTTTCTCTATTATTATGTTTGTTAAACATATCGCTTAGGGCGAGGCAACTCCACATATATTGTACAATTTATTGGACATAAATCAATATGTAGAAATATTCACTTGGTTTTTATAATTGGATAGAAGAATGACTTAAAATGACCTTGTATGTCTTCTCATTTTCGAGCTCAAATTTTTAGGAAGGATTTAAGTATCCACCTTTCAAGAATCAATAGAAGAGGTTGATAAAGAATATAGGAAGACAAAAAACTAAACAGTGGTGTAAAAAATGGATTTCTTGGGAGGGAGATTGGCATATGGACTTTTGGTAGCTAGAACTTTTCCAAATAAGTGAATGTAGTTGAAAACCAAACCTCTAGTTTATTGTGGTTTAGACAAGGTCTAGAATTTGAAAAGTGAATTCCCTCTTTCTTCCTCTTACATACATTCCAATGATCGAAATCTGGATTGAGGGAAAAAAATTTCCTAAATAAAAATTTTGCATTTTATTTGTTGTACACATGAGTTTTTAAAAGCTAATTAACTCATAAATTTCTCACAAAATACACTTAAAGCTTGACACATAAACCCCTTCCCAATTGGCTAAATTTAGACGATCCTAAACACATTTTTATTTAACTAATGAGGGAGATAGCCCAATAAAACTAGTTTTTCCATATTCAAATCAAGTTGGTATCAAAGTACAATTTAGCTCATTTTAGTCAAGGTTAGTTAGAAGAATTAGCTATTGGTTTCTGTCTTCAATTTCCTCTCAAAATGAATTTGTACGTGCTTTCGAGAGACACACTAGAGGAATAAGGTCCAAATTTTTGATGAAAATGTGCTATGAAAGTAAAGGGTTAAAGGCAAATATGTACAAGGCATATTTGAGTACAAGGCATAGTTGAGCCAAATTTTGTTGAGGAAGGGCCTAATTATTTGGGTCTTGGTTATGGAAAACATGATGGAGAATTCTCCAAAGCCAAGGAGGCACATGAAGCTGTTCCAAGAAGGAATTTTATTTCGTGTTCAATACCTGAAGCTTGTGAAGTTTGTGTTCATGATGAATGGAAAAGTTTGACACCCACTTTGCAAGAAGATCTTAATAAACATGCAGCTAATGAGAATGTAAAAGAAGAGGATGTTGAAAGCTCTATCTAGTCATTGAATTCATTGCTAGTATTCAGAGGAGAGCCACTACCTGATCAAATTCACCTCCTCAAGAAGGCGACAACGGTGAATGTTCAAGGTATAAATTTTCCTTTAATCAAATTTCTTTTGATTATGATAAACATGGTAAATATTCACATAAGATATAGAAAAGAACTTGCACATGTTCCTTTTGTGGTTTGAATAACCATAATGTTTATAGATGTTGGAAGAAGATATCCATGCACATTGAAACTTTCTAAATAAATGAGGCAAGAAATCAAAGGCCCATTGGACAAGGAAAATGATGTTGAAAATAAGATGCAATTGTTTATTACTCATTTCCATAATAAAGGTCACCTTGTAGACAAGTGTTGGAATTTGTATCCAGCAAGTCATCCACAACATTTGAAGAAGGTGGAAAGAGATAACGATAAGAATGGAAAAGAGGATTTGATAATCAATGAGGGTCAGGATGATTCACATGATGATGAAGTGCAACTAAAAGAAGCGCCATTGAAATGGTTTGCTAACAGATGGTTAGATTTCTTATCCAATTAAGGCCTTGAATGTATTTTGATGTTTCATGAATTTCTTTGCAAATTCAAA
The DNA here is from genome assembly GCA_034641835.2 of Pinus albicaulis. Taxonomy (NCBI): domain Eukaryota; kingdom Viridiplantae; phylum Streptophyta; class Pinopsida; order Pinales; family Pinaceae; genus Pinus; species Pinus albicaulis. Next base: position 139,397,873 of record CM076577.1, on the reverse strand, counting down.
GTATGGTGCATGTTGCATGAAGCAAGATGTTGAAAGTAGAGTTATGTTGGCACACTTAAATGCAACAAATATGGAAATTTGTACATGAGCTATTATTTGACTTGAGATTCAGTTGTTTGAAGAGGCATGTTTTGTCGACTTGTGTTTGGTTGATGGTTTTGTACACCAATATGTAAGAGTACATGGAGATATTCACATGATGTGAATTTTTTTTCTTTGAAGGAGAAAAATGATATGTCAGCGAGCTATGTTTCTTGCATGATGTGTTTTTTAGTTTTATGGTTTTGTTTGTGACAAGACGTCACAAGATTTTGGGAAGGTCCACTTTTGAGCGAGAGCCTCATGATTACAACCTAATCATGAGAATCAAATGGGAGTGCATCCTTATTTTGAAAACAAATAGGATTCTAAGCTACCTAGGACTCAAACCATTATTTTTAAATTTGAAATATCATGGTGTGTTGTTTCAATGCTTGAATCCACAACCGTAACATAAATTGTTTTATTCTTTTTTTGCAGGATTTAGTTGGTTATATTAAAATTCAGTTGAATTTAAAATTCTTGGCTTAGTGTCATGAACCAAACATATTGTACATATTAAATGAGGAATTTCACTCTCCCAATCATTTCTAAATCACCCATATCACCAAGAAAACATGTTTTAAAAGAACATACTTTGGTATGGGAAAGACCTTAGGTTTCAAATATTATAAGAAGGTTTTTGATATGGTTGAGAGAATGTGGAGAATAGAATCCATAAACACATTATTTTTCAAAACATATTACTTTCAAAGTATCAACAAGGAATGTACAAGGGTGTTCAATGAATTAACGCTATTTATTTAAATTCCATGATGTAATTATATTATTTGTCATATATTTTGATGCTTATAGAGTGAAAAAACTGAAAGAATCAACTTGTAGGGTCATTTTAATGGTCGGTGGAGAATTGGGATCCAAAACCTTTTGGAGTCATTTTTAGGTTTTAAATTTGACATTTTTGGGGGTCAAATGATTATTCCTTGTGCCGAAATCTTGACCATTATTCTACACTTAAAGACATATATCCAATGGTGCAAGAAAAACATCAAATGAAGTTCATTCAAAATTTATGCCTTTAGTAAGTTGACCTATATCATGTTGACCACCATGGTATGACAGAATGACATTTTAGCCCCATTACTCATGCATAGCAAGCTAGCTACATGTGGAATTTTAACAAGACTCTAAAAGGTCTAAAATCACAAACCTCGTTAATGGTTGACGGAGTCAAATATTACACGTAGTTGGCTATCACGTTATGTTAAATACTTCGCCACTAGGAGGAATAAGAGTTCCATTTTGTGTTATTGTATTTTGTTCCACAGTTGAAAATACAACTAGGAGTGTGAAGTTAGAGAGAAAAATGTATGAAGTTAAGTTTTTATAGCAACCTTACACGCCAAAAGTCTTAGCTAACTCTAGAGAGATTACCTTAAACATATTTTCCATACCGGAAAAGAGAGAGTAGAGCATGTTTACATTTTAGTGTTGTTTTTCTCCCATAAGGATTTCCTAGGGAAAACGAGTCTAGAGCATCATTACTTTTTAGGGTTGCTTGTCTCCCATAAGGATTTCCTAGGAAAATAATTGTGTTGATTGTCTATAGATATGTATGTGTGTGTTTCATTATGTTCTCTATTTCTTACGTTGTGTTTCATTATGTTTTATATTTCTTACATTTCTGCCCTCCTATTTTTCTTTCCAATCAAGGTTTATAAAGTAACATGACAAGCAACATGAGACTTGGAACAATCATTTTCATTATCTATATGGAAGGCAAGAAGGATTATATGCCCTTAAGCTTAAACTTATGTAGTTTGTCAATTTTTATCATATATTGTTTGGTAAGGGTAATTTTTTTTTATCTATAGTACAAGTCATGAGTTCCCCAATTTTACCTTATGTAAAGCATGATTCTAGGATTACTACAATTTGTACTTGGTTTTTTATTGTGATGATGCCCTGTCTCAATCACTTGGTCATCTCTCTATGGGTAGTTAAATCTTTATAACAATACTTAAGTAATATTTATCTATTTGTATTATGTGAAATGTAAAAAATGGTATACTATTTTTCATAAAATTGGGTTGAGTTTATCATATATTTCGATGAAAGTTGATTATATGACACATTTTCTTTAAAAGGATCTAACAATTTTGTTAACGTATGAATTTGCAATTTTGTGTGGCTCTCTATCAACCTTCACTTCCTCATTTCTAGAAAAAATCTACTTGCTCATTTGTATACCCACTTTCTATTCAAATGCATGAGTTTTGAACTCTCGATAGCTATGTTTTTCCACACAGGAAAATTATATGTGACATTTTATACTAAAGTTCTAAATATTTTTTTGAAGTTTGGATTACTGTTATTCTTTTATATAATTTAACATTAGATATAAGTTTAAATTGAAAGCTACTTAGATGAAATATAGCTTAGATATGGCATTTGCAAATTATTATCTATTTATTAAACTAAAGGACATAATTATTACACATGTTTAATTTACATTAAAATGCTTCTTTGATTTATCTCCTATAGCTTAATGTAATGCTAGATATATAATTTAAGTTTAAGGCCCATGAGATAAATATGACTTCTATGTGACATTTGTATTGAATCATCTATTTGTTGTGTTATATGAACATAATTGGTACGCATATCTAATTTGCATTACTAATATGTCATGCTTCTTTAATTTATCTTTTATAGATGACTGGAGCGCATCCCTTTTTAATCTATCCCTTTTGACTTTGGATATGTGGGCAATATTCATCCACATATTTTTCTATCATAAAGCAATGAGTAAAATTGTAAATTCCATTTGTGTCAATGTTAAGGTTAAGCACATGGATTAAAGTTTTATATATTAGATGAGGAGGCTATGTATTACATATGGTCTTGAATGAGCTTTTGGACTCTTTAGATATATATCTAAAGAGTCCAAATTCTCATTCAAGACCATCTGTAATACATAGCCTCCTTGAATCTAACTTAGCCAGGGATTTGCAATACTATATTTGAGTTGGCTAGCTCCATTTCAAGATATTATAATGTTAGATTATTATTTCTATAGATTTTGATTATGGTAGTAAAATGTTACAAAAAACTAGAAACCGTACAAATAATATTATTCTAGATATATGTAAAAAGGACATGGTAGAGAAGATCAAACAATATTAAACTTTTCATAAATAGTTTAGATAAAAATACATTTTCTAATTTTGATTGTAAATTTTAAGGCTTAAAGCAATAATTTTTCTAATAATTTTTTTTAATTAATAAATGAAAAAGAAACATTTTCAATCAAAATCACATACAACACATAATAAAAATAATTTAAAAACAATTTAAAACTTCATACACTATATGACATTACTATGACAAACAACATAAAAATATACAAGAAAAAAATACATACAATGCATCCATTACATTGGAGTCTTCAGAACATACAATGCATACATTAAATTTGACAGAATTATTCATGACACAATTGGTGTCATTTGTTCATAAAAAAATGTTGAATATGAATGTGCAAATAAGGAGGTTGAAATAAGGAGGTTTCACATTGGCTTTGCAGAATTGAGAATTTAAAAACTGTTTTTGCAGGTATTACTTATCAACATATATATCATGAAAAGAATATTGTTGCAGATGAATTGTCAAAGCAGGGGCTGAAGGCTGTTTTTGGAAAGATTAATTACCAGCTATATAACATGCATGGTCTTCAGGCTGAAGGTTCAGTCCCCATCATTTAAGTACAGTGGGGTTCAGGGAGGCTGTGTTTTCAGATTTTAGGTTTAATATGTGTTGTTACTTTGACAGTAAAAACTTTGTTGTCCCTTTTTGTATGAACTATTCCATAGATCCTTCTACTGTCACTTTTTGGGCTCTTCAGGGGCAGGGATAACATATTTTCTCTGTTTTGAAATGGTATTTTTTGGGCTTTATTATTTCATTTTGTCTTTGTTTGTTATGTGGTGAAAATCTGAGAGTCTATAAAGGTTGGAGAAAAAAATTGCAGATACCAAGTTGAAGATTGTGAAAATGAAGGTAAACTAACTAATACAATTTAACACAACAAACAACAACAATTTATTACATCAATTAATGTAACAGTTGATCAATTTTTTGAAAGGAGGATCCAAAAAGCATATACTGAATCTATTGGGTACAGGAATAAATTTTAGAACTTTTGCATACGCTTTACAAAATTCAACCTGTGTCCCGCCATTGCTTGTTTTTCAGACACAAAAAAAAAACGCTGATGTATTAATCAGTTCATATGCTAAATACATACTCTCAGCTGTGCAGTGAGAGAAGAAAATACATATCCGCCAGCAGTATAGAGTGCCAATATAAGAAAGAGGGGCACCGATAACAGTGGGAAACATAATTTGGGGGGTTGATACCACATCCCATCATGATCAGAATTCAAAACATCCCTGTAGATAACACGAACAATAGAAATGTCATAGAAAAAGGAAAAACATCAACCAGTTAGACATGAAAAAACATGTAAGAGTTCGGGAAGAAATATAAGCAGACAAAATAGCAGACAATTAGTAAAAATATCCTGTAGATATGACGGCAAAAATGCTTGGCCAACCATAGGAAGTACTGGGAACATGGATAGCATTGAAAACCGCCAGTGTCCCACCATTGCTAGTAGCCACATGAAATTATTCACAGTACACACATGGGGTGGGAAACAAAAGCAAGAAAATAATTCTTGAAAATAAATTGCAGAAAAAACCCACATGGTGATTGTGATATGGTGAGGGATTTAAAAAGTAATCAAATTTCAAACAGATTCATTTTTTTGTTAGGAAGTATGATTCCGGATAAGCACGTGGAGAGATATAATATTTTTGCTTCACTTGAGCAAGTCAAGAGAATGCTCAAGAACCAAAGGTTCTTCGTGGAGAGGATTGACTTGTATCTAGAGCATGTGGAGAGCCATATTTCTTGTGATTTAGATGGTGGGGACTTAATGGATCCTCCTCGCTCCAATGCGAGGGTTCTAGAAAATATCTCACCTTCGAAAAATGACCAATGAGCATGTATGGTAGGTGGTGTAGTATGGTGATTTCCTGGAAATTCTAGTTTTGTTTTATGCAGGGTACTTGTCATCCTTTTGGTCTACAAAATATGGAGGCATAGGTTGGTCACATCTATATTTTTTATGTGATGGATATGGCCCACTTTGTTAGTGGGCGCTACACCTATGTGTATTGTGCATGTCTATGGTGGTTTTGGGCTTATTTCCCTAGGTTATTTCCATTTCTTTTGGCTATCTATGGTGTTGTAAAAGGGACATATGTGAGTTGTTTGTCACTAATTGTCTATTATTGCACCATTCACAATGTTTTTGTGAGATATCATAAGAACTTATGGTGGGTTTTTGTTTTTCTGTTAGCTGTAGTTGACACCGATCCGTGGGAAATATTGTTTGTATTTTTTCTATAATAGTGGGTTGAAAGGGATGATGTAACACACAGCTTATTTTCTTTATGTTATTTAAAAAAAAAATACATTTGACTTCTAAGTAAAAATGGAATAACGAGTATGTTAATAATTTTATGAACATGAATTACAAGAATGACTGGTTAAGTGTACTCTGGCAATTTCTTAGACTAAAAAATTAAATCGTTTTGCACTAGATAACGATTATTTGTTTTCTAAAAAAAAGCGTACAAATTTTAATAAAACTAGAACTCCAAAGATCTAAGACAAGTACTCATACCCGATGAAAGCAGGCAGCAACATCGAAAATGCGCGAACAACAGCGGGGACGAGCAGAAAGCAACAGCGAAAATGCGCAAACAACAGCGGGGAATAATGAAACCGGTAAACAGAATAAATTCGCAGGCGATTATTTTATAGGAATTAGTTCGGCCGAACTATTTTAAAAGTAAAAGTTCGGCTGAACTCATAATTCGGCCGAAATTTTGTTCAAATTTCGGCCGAACTTTTGTTGCCAGTTTTCCAATCTCCGACAAAAAATTTGTTTGCCCGCGCCGTCAGTGTGCCATCAATATAAACGGAATCACGAGTTCGACCTAACTTTCTAAGAAAGTTCGGCCGAACTATTACAGAGTTCGGCCAAACTTTAGAAAATGTTTGGCCGAACTATTTCTGAAAAAAAATTCGGCCCCGATTCTCAAAAAAGTGTAACCCAGCTTCATGTTTCCGCCCCCTTGCATCCATGATTGGAAGCTTTAATACCAGGATCCTTGATCAAAATGATCTAATTTTCTTGTAGAGAGTGATTAAAGGCATTGTCTTATGGTTTGATAATTTTTTTTCTACTAGTATTTGAGGGTTGATTGATACTAATTACCGTATTCTTTGTAAAGATGACTCTAGGTATTTTATGGTTAAGGAAGGTAAATTGGAGGGCATGAGAAAACATTAGTGCACAATTTCTATTTCTGCTAGTGTTTGGGGCATGCAAGATGTTATTTCTCATCCTCATTGTTGAGTGGAGTCTGAGGAATCCATGACACAATATGGTATAATAGAGGGGTCGATAAGATCCTTTATTTTTTTGTTCTTTCCTTTGCAATTAAATTTCTTTTTTTAGATTTTACTCTTCCCTTCACACTTTTTGTGGAGGCCTATAGCATAGCCCCATGCAATGGCCTACTAACTCCAGGTCTTGTTGGGATATTGTTTCTTCAATTCAACAAGGGTGGTCGATTTTCCCCTTTTCTCTTCAGGATAAGTAATTTTGACATCAAACTATAGATTTTCTTGTGGTTCATTCAATATCATTATGGCCACATAAGTTCTTAGTTTTTTATTTCAATCAGTTTGCATGGTTTAGCACACTAGAAGTCTATTAACATTTTGGATAAAATTATCCTCTACTTCAATCAATAACTCTAACAATTCAACTTAGTTTCCTCTACCAAAATTAAATGTCCCAACTACAACTATGATGCATGTCCCCTCCTAGGAGGAGGGAGAGTCATATGTTCAAAAGTATTGTTTGTATGAAATATTTGGTTTTCTTTATCTTAGGGTATGTCTATCAAGTATATACAAACTAAATATTTCATGTAGTGTTTTGTTAAAATTGTTATGACAATTCTCCTAGGAACATGAATAATGGGTGGAGAATGGGAGTAGAAGCCCATTTTTTGTATTTTTGATGTAATGTTGTGCCTCTGACATTAGCGTTATTAATACAAAATTCCTAGATACTATTAAAAATTACAACTTTTTTTACAGATTTATCTAATATGTTCATCAAAATAAACTTCATATATTTCATTTTTCAAATTATTTTAGGATTAAATATCAGTTTATTAAAAAAGTATGGATTGATAATTAAAATTTCACATAACAACAATAATATGTATTTGATTTTACATAAATATATTATATAATTTATTTAGGGGTCATGAGGGCTATCTCATTTGGTCGAGTCTTTGTTGTTAAAAGCACTTTCGATTGAGATGTCACGAGTTCAATTATCTTGATATTCTTAAGTTTGGGCTCTTTGGTTGAGCTGGTATTAATTTATACTTTAGGTAGAACTATCTAGTATAATTATTATGTGGACGTAGTAGTTGCTCATCTCTAAGGACTGTGAACTATATATATATATTTATGTGTGTGTGTGTGTGTGTGTGCTTATAATTTTAGATTAAATAATCATATAATTATAGTATAGCTCAAAGCATTGAACTGAAAATGTCATTTGCAAAAATTAAAGTTTGTTAAAGAAAGTAGAAATCATTTCTTCTAACCACTCAAAATAGACTTAATTAACGTTAATAATATCAACATATTTATCAATTAATAAATATTAATAGAAATTTTTATTTAATGTGTTCCATTATACATATCTCCATTATGAATAGTAAATGGTCTATTTCTGACCAAAAAAATGAGAATGGGTGTAATAAAAATAAAAAATAAAAAATATTTGTTTTACATTTATTATCTTATAATATTTGCTAAGGTTCAACTTTCAGTATTATGTAGTTTTAATTTTAAAATATTTAAAAAAATTTCTTTATGCATGTAAATGAGTATTTATTCATTTTCTTGAACCATTAAGGACATATTATATCTAACTAAATGGTATTAGATACAGATAAGATAAAAGGTAAGAGATATATGTCTAGTGTACTTATTTACATCCTAGTTATACATAAATGAACATTTATTCATTTGTAAAATTCATTGAGATATCAAGAACATATTATATTTAGCTTGATGTTGTTAGATATAGATAAGGCAATAGGGGCAACTCGACGGTGATTACTTTACATTTTAGTTATACAACACTGATGTGTCCCTCCTGGTTTTTATGACCCTCTATTTGTTTCAAAATTGGTGACAAGTGCGTTGATCCATGTGGCACATAGAACTCTAATGATCATGGCGATGAAGAAAACTAAGATAAAGAAGGGAAAAGAAAATGAAAGTAAAACCTAGTTAAGAATTTAACTAAGATAATGACTAGGTATAGACCAAATAAAAATATATATCACTGAGGAAGCTTGATGTAAAGGTGCATCACCTTCCTAATGACCGATTAGGGACATGATGGTGTTAGCAGGTTGGGATCTGGTTGATATCAAGCCAATAAAAGGAAAATATGGCTATACCAATAGGATATTGAGGCGAGGTCACATAACAACCAGGTTAGATCTCTATTGATATTTCGGCTTTGGTCGAAGACGACCTCCACCACTGTCGTGGCGATTGCTTGCTCAACCTTTTCTTAGCAAAAAACTTTGTATTATCTGGGGTTGGTAGGGGGATGGGTCTGTTATGCGTAGCAGACGCATTTACATTATCTTTGAATACTTTCTCGCTCACAGACTTAAAAATAAGAGTGACACACAGTATTTAAAAATAAGAGTGACAGCCCAAAGTATTAGCAGAAAGAATTTTAATGTACAAGACCTCGAAATGTTTGATAAATATCAACTATACATTTTCACGTATTAAATATTAATATGTAAGAGGGCTAAGGAGATTATTTTCTCACATTACAAATTATGTTAACCCATAGAAGATTAGCTAGAGAAACTAGCCTTTTCTATTTAATCTAATAAAAAGAAAATAAGAAAATATCTTGAGAAAAGAAAATATCTCGAGAAGAAAGGTAAGCGTGTGGAATTTGGATCTAAAACATTGTAGCGTAACTACTCTATGATAACCCAAATTGGCTCCTAAGCACTTCGTTGAAAAATAGCTTTCTTATATTAAGATAGTTAGGAGATGAGATACTTGAGATTTAGGAGTAAGGTGGTTGAGACTTAAAGGAACATGGAAGGGGAATTAAGAGTAAAGAAAAGGAAAAGGTAATAAAATAAGGAAAAGTGAGATAATGGATAAATGTTAAGAAAAAGGTGACGGCAATAGGTTGAATTAGATTAATAAAGTAAAATTTGTGTTTTCAAGTTACTAGGCATCTTCACTTACCTTAGTTATGATGAAAAATGATGAAGGAAGGGATGAAGGTGACCAGCAAGAGAAAGACATTTTTTTTTTGGCTCCATGTATATTGAGTATTTGATGTAGAGAAGCTACAACTTTTCACAATATACGTGGACCTGTGGGTTATGGGCCCACAATAGTTTCTACTACATACTCTGATCGCAATACACAGAACATAGGTAATGTTGCAATAATGAAGTTTTAGGCTTCATTGCGATTGCAACACCTAGATCATATCAAAAATTCCTTCATATTGCGGATCACGACTTTCACAATATCACAGATTTAACCTTTATCCCAAAATAGTGGATTTAACAATCCCTTCATCAGCACTTCCTAGGTTTCTCCTATCGATTACGATGTGCGGTAACAATTTTATGCCCGAATGTGATATAATCTAGATCATCCATTCTCCTATTTCATTTCCACGACTTGATCACAACCGTCCATATTCCACTGTGTTCTTGAAATACAATCCCACTGGGTAGCACTGACACTATCTATCGATGGAATCACGTCTTCAATAAACTCATGTCCTGCCATACTTTGATTTACCATGAAGTTCATAGGAACTTCGTTCACCATTCATATTCACACAACTTACCAATTAATATAAAAGAATACTTATAAACACTAAGAAATTGAAATTAAATAACGCAAACAGATTCCACAAGATCCAAAACACTGCTCAATACTTAAAAATAAACAGATTCCATTATTATCGAGCTCAAGTTACAGGCTAAGGCCACTATGGGCCTGATCACGCATTCACCTTGAGGTTACATTATGTTGCCCCTTCTCATACAACGCAGACTTTGTATTTAAAAGAGATTACAAAGAGTGAATCATCTAGGATCCACGATTTCCTCCCACAAATCACTTAAATAATCCCTAGAATCACTCATTATAATTACATGGCAGATTTTTAAAACAAATCATATCTTCTAAAGGCATCAATTTCACCTGTGAGGAAACAATTTTATCATTTTAACTAAATTTCATGGAAATTAGGACCTTTTCAATTGGTTGTCCACATCTCTCCTTCCGCATCTTTGAATTTTAAAGTTTGATTAATGGAAGTCCAATGCTCCTGCATCAGACTCCCGAGGTACAAAAATTTTATGACCTCCCAGTCATATGCCTTCTTCATCTCTGTAACAAGTCTGCTACTTGCTATCAATACAAAGTCCTATTCTTGGTATCATTTTCTTTCTCTTAGCAGTTCTACCCACACTCTCTATGGAATTGCCTTCGTGATATTTCTGTAACAACATTCGTGAGTTGCAACCAAACCTCTGTAGTAGAAAGCCTCCTCCTTACTACACGATACCTCACTAAGCTTCTCTCCTCTCATCTCAGTCTTTTGGCATCTCTCTAGTTCTCTGCTCTTGAACCGTATGAGAACTCCTTTCTCTAGGCTGCTGCAAATCATCTCACCTTCCTCTGCTGCTACCTGCACAAAATATAAAGACCACACACTTACCAATTTTCAACATATGTGTACTTCCTTCTATTTCACGTTGAATCTTCTTCTGCTCTGATACCACTTGATGCAGAGAGGCTGCAAAATTCACAATATCCGTTCACCTATGGGTTATGGGCCCACAATAGTTTCCACTACGCACCTTGATCGCAATACACAAAACCCAGGTAATGTCGCAATATCGCAGTTTTAGGCTTCATCGTGATTTAAACACCCAAATCATATCACAATATCGCAAATTCCTTCATATCGTGGATCACAACTTGTAGCAATATCGTGGATTTGACCTTTATTGCAATATCGCGAATTTTACAATCCCTTCATCAGCGCTTCCCAGGTTTCTCCTGCCGATTGCGATGTGCACTAACAATCTTATCACTGAAAACGATATAATCTGGATTGCCCGTTCTCCTATTTCATTTTTGTGACTTGATCACAACCATCCATCTTCCACTGTGTTCATGTAATACGATCTCAATCCCACTGGGTAGCGCTGACACTCTTTATCAATGGAATCTCATATTTAATAAACTCATCTTTTTCCATACTTTGGTTTACAATGAAGTTGATAGGAACTTCACCATTCATATCCACACAACTTACAAATTAACATAAAAGAATACATATAAACACTGATAAATTGAAATTAAATAACACACAAAGATACCAAAATATCCAGAACACTATTGGATACTTAAAAATAAATAGATTCCATTATTATCGAGCTCGAGTTACAGGCTAAGGAAACTATGGGCCTGATCATGCATTCACCCTAAGGTTACATTGTGCTGCCCCTTCTCATACAACACAGACTTCGTATTTAAAAGAGATTACAAAGAGTGGATCATCTAGGATCCACGATTTCCTCTAAAAAATCGCTTAACTAATCACTAGAATCACTCAGTTTAATTACATGGCAGATTTTTAAAACAAACCATATCTTCTAGATGCATTTATTTCACCTGTGAGGAAACAATTTTATCATTTTAACAAAATTTCATGGAAATTAGCCCCTTTTCAAATGGTTGTCCATGTCTCTCCTTCTGCATCTTTGAATTTTAAATTTCGATTAAGGGTGGTCCGATGCTCCTGCATCAGACTCCTAAGGTACAAAAATTTTATGACCTCTTGGTCATATGCCTTCTTCATCTCTATAACAAGTCTTCTCCTTGCTATCAGTACGAAGTCCTCTTCTTGGTATCCTTTTCTTTCTACTAGCAATTCTACCCACTCTCTCTTTGGAATTTCCTTCGTGATCTTTCGGTAACAGCATTCGTGAGTTGCAACCAAACCTCTATAGTCGCAAGCCTCCTCCTTGCTACAGGATACCTCACTAAGCTTCTGTCCTCTCAGCTCATTATTTCGACATCTCTCTAGTTCTCTCCTCTGGAACCGTATGAGCACTCCTTGCTCTAGGCTGTTGCAGATCTTCTCACCTTCCTCTGCTGCTATCTGCATAAAATATAAATACCACATGCTTACCAATTTTCAACATATGTGTACCTCCTTCCATTGCACGTAGAATTTTCTTCTGCTCTAATGCCACTTGATGCAAAGACGCTACAACTTTTCACAATATCTGTGGACCTGTGTGTTATGGGCCAACAATAGTTTTCACTACAAACTCTGATCGCAATAAACAAAACCCAGGCAATGTTTCAATATCACAGTTTAAGGTTTCATCGCGATTTTGGCACCAAAATCATATCGTAATATCGAAAATTCCTTCATATCGTGGATCGCAACTTATCACAATATCACAGATTTAACCTTTATCGCAATATCGCGTATTTAACCTTTATCGCAATATCACATATTTACTAATCCCTTCATTAGCACTTCCTAGGCTTATCCTATTGATTGTGATGTGTGCTAATAATCTTATGGACAAATTCGATATAATTTGGATCGTTCGTTCTCCTATTTCATTTTTGCGACTTGATCACGACTGTCCATCTTCCACTGTGTTCCTACAATACGATCTCAATCCCACTAGGTAGCGCTAACACTGTCTATCGATGGAATCATGTCTTTAATAAACTCATGTTCTTCCATACTTTTATTTACAACCAAGTTCATAGGATATTCGTTCACCATTAATATTCATATAAATTAACAATTAACATAAAAGAATATGTATAAACACTCAGAAATTGAAATTACATAAGACACACAGATAGCACAAGATCTAGAACATTGTTGGATACTTAAAAATAAACGGATTCCACTATTATCGCGCTCAAGTTATAGGATAAGGCCACTATGGGCCTGATCACGCAATAACCCTGAGGTTACATTTTGATGCCCCTTCTCATACTACATAGACTTTGTATTTAAAAGAGATTACAATGAGTGGATCATCTAGGATCCACGATTTCCTCCCAGAAGTCGCTTAACTAATCGCTAGAATCACTCATTTTAATTACATGGTAGATTTTTAAAACAAATCATATCTTCTAGATGCATCGATTTCACATCTGAGGAAACAATTTTATCATTTTGACTAAATTTCATGGAAATTATCCCCTTTTCAAATGGTTGTCCACGTCTCTCCTTCTTGAGCTTTAAATTTTCAATTTTGATTAAGGATGGTTTGATGCTCCTGCATCAGACTCCCAAGGTGCAAAACTTTTATCACCTCCTAGTCATATGGTTTCTTCATCTTTGTAGCAAGTCTGCTACTTGCTATCAGTACGAAGTCCTCTTCTTGATATCATTTTCTTTCTCTTAGAAATACTATACAGACTCTCTGTGGAATTTCCTTTGTGATCTTTCCGTAACATCACTTGTGAGTTGCAACAAAACCTCTATAGTAGCAAGCCTCCTCCTTGCTACACGATACCTCACTAAGCTTCTCTCCTCTCATCTCAGTCTTTCGACATCTCTCTAGTTCTCTCCTCTAGAACCGTATGAACACTCCTTGCTCTAGGCTACTGCAAATATTCTTACCTTCTTCTACTACTACCTGCACAAAATATAAATACCACATGCTTACCATTTTTCAACATATGTGTACCTCCTTCCATTGCACACAGAATATTATTCTGCTATGATACCACTTGATGCAGAGAGGCTGCAACTTTTCACAATATCTGTGGACCTGTGGGTTATGGGCCCACAATAGTTTCCATTACGCACTCTGATCGCAATACACAAAACCCAGGTAATGTCGCAATATCGGAGTTTTAGGCTTCACCACGATTTCAACACCCAAATCATATCGCAATATCACAAATTTCTTCATATCGTGGATCACGACTTATCACAATATCACGGATTTAACCTTTATCGCAATATCGTGGATTTAGCAACCCCTTCATCGGCACTTCGGAGGCTTCTCCTGCTTATTGCAATGTGCGCTAACGATGTTATGGTCAAATGTGATATAATATGGATCTTCCGTTCTCCTATTTCATTTCTTCGACTTTATCATGACTATCCATCTTCCACTGTGTTCCTGCAATAAAATCTCAATCCCACTGGGTAGCACTGACACTGTCTATGAATTGAGTCACATCTTCAATAAACTCATGTTTTTCCATTCTTTCATTTACAATGAAGTTCATAGGAAATTCGTTCACCATTCATATTCACACAACTTACCAATTAACAGAAAACAATATGTATAAACACTAAGAAATTGAAATTAAATAACACACACAGATAACACAAGATCCAGAACACTGCTAAATACTTAAAAATAAACGAATTACATTATTATTGAGCTCGAGTTACATGCTAAGGCCACTATGGGCATGATCACTCATTCACCCTAAGGTTACATTGTGCTACCTCTTCTCATACAACACATACTTCATATTTTAAAGAGATTACAAAGAGTGGATCATCCAGGATCCACGATTTCCTCCCAAAAATCGGTTAACTAATCCCTAGAATCACTCATTTTAAATACATGGTAAATTTTAAAACAAATCATATCTTCTAGATGCATTGGTTTCACCTATGAGGAAACAATTTTATCATTTTAACTAAATTTCATGGAAATTAGCCCCTTTTCAAATGGTTTACCATGTCTCTCCTTCTGCAGCTTTGAATTTTCAATTTTGATTAAGGGTGGTCCGATGCTCCTACATCAAGATTCATAAAGTAAAATGGCGGTGAGAGGCCGAGAAAGAGATGTATAGAGTTTAAGAAAATTAAAAAATAAAAAGAAATATATAAAAGGAGAAGATCATGTAAAAAACAAAATAGAAAATCAATATATGGAAAAAGGAGTTTGAAATTGAACTTCTTGCAATTATAAGTATATTTATTCAACAAGTACCGTAATGCATTTTTGAAATAGAGGAGATGAACCTTGAGGAGGGAAGGAGTTTGATATTGTTATGAGCACACTAGTAATAATAAAATAAACTTATATGTGGAGTTTATGGAGTAGGTTATGCTTTGAGTTGATAGCATGAATATTGTGATCTTTGGGTGTAGGCAGTATGTTTGCCTTATCTTTTCTACATTCATTACTTTAGGTGGCTTGCTAGACCAATGACCACGTATCATAGGGCGAGGCTCAAAAGTATCACGTGACTTTTCTATGATCCTTCATGATGGTGTCTCTAGAATATTAATTGGTGAAGGCACATCGAGGTTTGAGAAAAAAATTCACCAAGGTGTATTATAAGTTAAGGATCTCCCTCTTGAGCTTGAGTATTTTAGTATTTATCATACATTTTTGGAGGACTTGTCTTTTTTAGGAAGGACGCCGAATGAAATGATTATCTGAAATTGATCTTGTGATGTTTGAAATCCTTGTGGATGGAACAACACACAACATTACTAAGGGATTCTTACTATTCCAATGTAATCCTTTACATTAAAGGAAAAATTGAATTGTAGCCCATGGACATGAAAAAATAACCATGCGGTCCTTGAATAATGGATACATGATTTCTTGGTTGATAAATAATAAAAAATTCTTACCTAGTGTGGGTAGATTTCCGAGGCATGGATATTCAAGCTTGGTTTTCCCTCTAATGGATTAGTGACCCCTTTAATAGTAATCCTTTGTGAATAACTGGAACATTTCTGTTGAAATTCTAAGGCAATTGTAGTGGAATAATATTTTTTTACTGATAATTACTTCCTAATGATTTTCAAGAAGTAATTTGTATCCCACTTCAATCATTGCATAATTATACTCAGAAAGTATCAACAATAAATCCAGTGGAAACATTAAAGATCATAGAAAAACAAACCTCAACAATATACACATATTTTTTTCACTTAATAAACCCAACCTTGAGAGAAAACCCAACAATCTTTTTTTGAGGAAAAATTATCTTTCAACATGGCTTACAAATTATATATTTGTCTAAAAATCTATGCCAATATAAAAATCAAAATAAGAGTCAAAATTGGGGAATTCAACGTTGGTCTCTTACAAAACTCCTACAGTATATCAAGGTTGGTCAAGGTATCTTGGTGAGTCAAGGTTTCTTGGTTTCTTGCAAAACTCATGCACTAGATCATTGTCTCTTTCTCACCTTCAAATCGTGTACCACCTCTTTCAATAACTCGTTCTCCCATTTCAATCCACAACATAAGATTTCTTATGTTGCACGAGTCCATTTCTTCAACATTGCCGCTTTGTTCACCGCTGATTTTCTTTATAGACCTCCCATGACTTTCAATTATACATAATCCCCACCACAAGACCCAATGGCATTAAAAAGCACCATACTCGACGATGCATTTGGTATTTCCACACGAGAATGCTGGCAATGGAAAATCATCCTCTCCATCTTCATGGTTTCAATTTCAGTATGGTCATGCTTGTAAATGCAACAAGCAAATTTTAAAATATTTTTTCCATTTTGAGTATTTAGAGCATCATGTCCATCTTCATGGTCTCAATTTCAATGTGGTCATGCTTATGGATGTAACACAATGCAACAAGTGGATTTTAAAAAGCTTTTGCGATTTTCAATATTTAGAATATTAATTTGAGATATATCATGATAATAAAAACTAGTGTGAATTCATTTTATTCAATATGTCATTTTATTCAATATGTATGATAACTTTTTTAAACTTTTTAAAAATTAAAAATAAATAAATGATAATTTAAAAAAAATGAAAAATTTGCATTAAGCAATTTGAATCTTATTAATGTATGATAAATTTACAATTAAAAAGGAAAAGGAAATACATCGATTAGATATGTGTGCATAATTTCATATTAATACATTAAAAAATTTAAATGTATTTTCAAATAGGAAAGAGCATAACTAAAATTAATGTTTGATTATAAATTTTTTTATTATTATTAATATTTTTTTAAATACTATATATAAACTTAATTATTAAAAAAATATACATTTTTTTGGATTAAAATTTAAATTAAATGACTAATATAAACAATCAATCTCAAAACACTTTTCTCATAATACATTTTATATTGGTAATTTTATTTTATAAAATTTAAACTAAATTACAATTTTATTTTAAACTATTATTACTAATAATAATAATAATAATAATAATATATAAATTAAACATACATATATAAACAATATTCTCAAATATAGAGATTTATCACCTCAAATTTTGTTATACTACCATATCCAATAAGATTTATTAATACCACATACCCAAAAAATCATAACTTATATTCCTATGCCATTTTTTTTAATTAATCAATTATCTAAAAAAATAGAAAGAGAATTCTAAAAATATTATTAACCTTTAATTTGGGACTATTATTAAAAATATTCTAGAATATTCTATAGAGATTAAACCTTACTATCCATTTATTAATTATTGATCATTAAATTAAAATTCTAGAAATCCCATTCCAAAATAAACACATCCAATAATAAGAGAATTAATTCATTTTTCATTTTTATCTATTTTAATTAAATAAATAAAATATAAAAATAATCATATACATAATGGTATAAAACACTTGTTTTCCCAAGAAAAAATCGAACTTTCTATTAATCGTAAACAAAAAATTACATTGTATATGCCGAAGCATTCCATAAGGTCTTTCTCACAGAAGGAAAAAAGAACCATAACCAGCCATCCCACAAATAAACACGTGAGAGAAAGCATCAGCTGTGAGATCATGTAAACGCTCAAAAACCATACTAGGCAGAACTTGCTACCATGGTCTAAGAGTATATCAACCAAAAAATAGATCAACAAAATGTGGGCCTCTGAAATAAGGAGAAACACCAACCATGTATGACAATGGCATGAAACCATCCTAGCCCCGGTCCTTTCCCAATGAATAGACTGAAAAGATCATAAAATAAAGATAAAATATAGTGCTTGTAAGTCTATATGTTCCCAATAAAAACTAAAATAAATATATGTCTGAGATGTACTGTGATGGGAAGTAAACAAAACTCTAGGAAATATGGCAATGCCAAAGTAAAATTAATAAAATGGAATCATGTCCAAACCAATAAAGGGAAGGCCCTCCATTAATATTTTCTGGTGTCCGACACATGTCCAAACCATCTCTTTATTCTATTGCCCACGAGCCCTGAGCTTATCTAAGACAGTTCTTAGACAATATGTCAACCTGTTGGTTTCATTCCCTATAAATATGGCAAACACAAATCCATGTAAAATGTGTTATAAGTAATTGAAAGTCATTAAGAATAGGAATTAATAAATAATTTTTACATCTCTGCATGTTGTTAAACCAATTTATGACATTCAATGAATCCCCAAATATTTGAATCTCTTTGATATCCAGGTGAAGAAGCCAACACATCAGTATTTTTAAGGTTTGAAGTTCAACAGAGTTATTTCTTCCCGCTCCAAGACCAACAAAGGCTGTTAAAGAGAAATTTGAGTTTTTATGTATGACCAGGCCAGCCCTGCAATGCCCCTATGCCGATGCACCATCGAAATAAGCCCAGGATATATCTGGGAGAATGTTTTCAATTGGGACCCTCCTGGGATTTGATGTTGTTGGAGTGGACGAGTAGGCTGAGAAAATGGTTGCACCTTGACCAGCCACCAATGTCGAGGAAGAAAGTGAGTATTTAAAAATACATTTGTTCCTAGACAACCATATACCCCATGTAATAATCAGTGGCAGACATTTGTGGTCCAAGGTATGATATCATTCCCACCAAGAATGCTAAGTATTGTTGCAATTATTCCCTTCCCATCCACATCACACAGAGTGAGAGGGTACTCCCAAGCCTTCCTTGTGAAAGGACAAAAAATGAAAATGTGGTCAATAGATTCCTCTGCCTCTTTACACAGACAACACCACCCGGGCCCATTGAGAAATCATTTTTGAAGTGCATCCCACGTTGACACTTTTCAGAATAGGATGTTCCAAAAGAAAATTTTTATTTTTGTTGGACAACTAATCTCCCAAATGGCCTTGTACCACCATTTCTTGTTCCCAACCTCCTGCATGGACAAAATATGTGCATAACCATCCTTTGGTGTGTATCTCCTTGATTTAGAATGAATCCATACAAGGCTATCGGGTGGCTCCTTAATTCGAACATGGGATTTTTCATGTTCCTGAATGTAGGACTGCCATTCATCTGTCCACTGTATTTCCATTCATATCTTATCAGCTCTTTTCCATGCCTGAACCCAAATGGTGATCTGATACGGGGAATGGATCTGGGCAAGTGCGAAGAGGCCCTTCTGACTTAGAGAGGTTCTAAGGCCCTCTGATAATATATGATTACCTCCACAACCAACCCAAGGATCCAGGCCGATCCTGCACCTTCCCCCATTACCAATATTCCAAGCAAGTCCTTGTCCCACTAGATGAAAAGAATGTGTATAAGCTTTCCATATGTTGGATACTCTCTTCGTGTTTTTATTCTTAATCTAGTCCTCCAAAGAAACAGGATCAATATATTTTCTCCGGACCACTGCGAACCATAAATTATTTTTGGTAATAATTCTCCAAATGGATTTAGTGGTCAGTGTAGTAGCAAAAGGTTTAAATTTTTCAATTCTCCAACCCCCCCATTCCTTAGGTTTAGCAATCTTATCCCATGCCACCCATGGAAGGGTTTTCTTGTCCTCCTCTCCTGAAGAGATAAAATTTCTACAAATGCTTCTGATATTGTTGAGAATTCTAATAGGAACCCAAGCTAAGCTGATCAAATAGACATGAATGGTGGATAAGACATATTTGATAAGGACTAATCTTCCCCCCTGGATAGACACTTATGACTCCAAGCACTAATTCTCTTCTCAATTTTCGACACAATCCATGACCAATCTAGTTTTCGATACCCATCCGGTTTAAGCTGGAAGCCTAAGTACTTTATGCAAGTACCAAAAGGTGCTTGAGTGAATGGAAAGAGGTCAGAGGTCCATCTGAGATCCACTTTTGAAATTCCTTCATAGGAAATGGAGGAGAATTTTGATAACTAATAGTTAATCCCGTTGCCTTAATGAAGAGATCCAAGATTTATTTCAGAGTCTTGGCCTCATTTTTGCTACCGCCACTGAATAATATGATGTCGTCCACAAAAAGGAGATGTGTAATATATAAATCTGTAGCCACTTCAATGCCCCCAAGGGTCCCTGCCCTTTTAGCCTGATGTATGAGTTGACTAAGACCTTCGATCACCAGGAGGAAATGTAACGGAGACAAAGGACATCCCTGTCTCAAACCTCTTTAATTTGTAAAGAATTGTGAGGTTGCTCCATTAATAAGAACAACAAAGGAAATATTAGTTATACAACTCATGACCCAATTAATAAAATCAATATGGAACATAGGATGGGTCAATAGAATTCTAATATACAACCAATTGATCCTATCATATGCCTTTGAGAGATCAATCTTTAACACCATACATCTTTTGTGGGAAAGCTTTATGCTATGGAGATTTTCCTGAGCCACCCCAATAGCTTCATGAATTTGTGTGGCATCCAGGAAGCCAAATTTTTCTTTAGAGATGTATCTAAAGAGGATAGGTTTTAATCGATTAGCAGTTTTTTTAGATATAACTTTATGGATACAATTACAAATAGATATTGGGCGAAAATCGTCGAAAGATGAGGGATCATCTTTCTTCGGAATAAGGGCTAGAAAAGTAGATTTGATGACATCGTGAATGTGGCTGTATAACCGAGATTCCTCCACTACACTAGTAATGGCATCCCCCATCAGATCAAAAAAGTGTTGAAAGAAATCCACAGTCCAACCATCTGGCCCTAGACTCTTGTTGGCCTGCATAGCTTTCAATATATGTTCCACCTCTTTCTTTTCCACCAGGGCCAAGGGAAGATTATTATTGTCTTCATCAACATATCTAGGAAAAATCTGAGCAACTTGAATGCCTTCCCCGATGTTAACCCCTTCTAGAGCCAAGTAGAGATGTTTGAAGTGTTTTCTTCCCATGATGGAAAATTTTTTCGAAGTCTTGGCCTTTACCCCATCAGAATTATTCATTTCCCAAATTGAATTTGTGACTTTCCTCCCCTTAGCATAATTGTGAATTTTTATTTTTTTTCATCACTCGCTGCCAGCCAAATGGACTTGCTCCTTAGGCGCCATGTCTCTTCTCCATCATTAAGTATTTTCTTCCTTCTAGTCTCCAAATCCTTAATTCTATTCAGGGCCACTTCATCCACCAAACCATTTTCCCCATCACTCTACAAGGATCCCAAGGACTCATTGATGAAGTTAATAGACTCCATGCATTTCTGGGCTTTTTCTTTAGCCCATTTAATGGTGACTTGTTTAATATTCTTCATATTATCAATAAAAGCCTGGGTGTGAGTACAACTCTCCTCCCCCGGGGAATTGTTCCAATGGTCCAGCATTAATTGATGATAATCCGCCTCCTTGAGCCACTCAGTATTAAATTTCAAAGGGGCAGGAGGCTTTTTGAATGGGCCCACCAACTCCAAGAAAATAGGGGAATGGTTCGAGATCCCACCAGAACCCACCCATTGCCAAAAACCAAATGGATTGTTTGACAAGTCGTCACTAAGTAGAAACCTGTCAATTATTTTGGCAATGCGAGCCTCACCCACTCTGTTGTTCCTCCATGTGGGGGCGAGTTTAGTGGGAGTGGGGTCAAACAAAGAACCCTCCCACATCATACTTAGAAAATAATCTGCCATAGCATCCGTTCGAGCACCGGGGCCCCATGCTTCAAAACGACCCAGGGAAAAATTTAAGTCTCCCCCCACTATCAAGTTAGCTCCTTTCATGAAGGATTTGTTTCTTAAGTCATCCTAGAAGGAAATCCTATCCACACAGGGACCATAAATATTTACAACCTTAAAGGTTGAGCTTAGTTCCATGGAGTAGGCCACCACACCAATCAAAGAATCTGATGTCAAATAGTTGATCATATTAATCGAAGTGTTCTTAAGTCCCGTTATGTGTCCCGCAGAGTGGCCCCTTACATTGGAAGAAACAAATTTCCAATTCAGAAGAAATATAGATAGACATTGAGGGATTTGTGCCCCAGAACCAAGGGTTTCCTGAAGCATAATGATGTTCGGGTGGTGCATTGAACTAGGTTTTTAAAAGCTAGTTTTTTGGGTTCACTATCTAAACCCCTACAGTTAAAAGAGAGAAGAATCATTTAGTAACCAGGACTAGGGAACACGCTTCTCTAAGCGCCCCTTTAAGGGATAATTTCCTACCATCCACAATGTCAATGATGGCCTTGAGTTAGGCTTTAGAAAGGTCCAACTTGCTCACTTAGATTTTTTTCACCTTTTCAATATTGGTCGGTTTCCCTAAGCCCCTAAAAATTTCCTTCTCAATGAGTTTTTTCTCTTTGGGTCTCAGATTATAGGGGATAGTATCAATTGAAAGATTGGGAATATTGGTGATAATATTTTCCATAGCTACACATAAGTTATTAACACACAGAGAAGGCGAGGAAGAATTCCTGGAGGGACCAGACATAGTCGACTTACAGAAAAAAAGATCAAATGAGTTTAAAATTGGAGAGGAGGGGCAAGGGAAAGTACTCGCTAAATCTGAGGAAGGATCAGCAGGGGAAGGTAGTGACTACTCTTCCACCAAGTCCATCATCTCCAACTAAGCGTCCTCAATATATTCTATGTTATTCACTATCATTTGAGCTTCGACTACTATATCTTGTGCCAGATCTTCAGCAACCTGACCCCAAGCACGACCGCTTGTTGCCCCAAAGTATCACCCAAGTCTCCCTGCTCACTGATATTCTCCTTTGGGCGATCCAAAGTGACTGGGATCTCCTGTCTAGCACGATCATGGAAAGAGGAGCCCCTTTTTTGTTTTCTGCTTTTTTTGAAACCGAATGGGAAGTCCCTTGCAAGATGTCCCAAAGTATGACATCTATGACACCGAAAAGGAATGTGTTCATAGTCGATCAACTGCTCAAAAGCATGACCATCTGTGTTCAAAGCAATTTTCCTAATCAGTCCTTCTCTAAAGGCCAATTTGACCAAGATACGTGATGTATTCATTAACCTAGATTCCAAGAAATTCATGTCCATTTCGAGGAACGTACCAAAACTGTTTCCAATGGCCCTGAAAACCTCCATGATCCAAAAATGAGGCGAGAGAGCTGAAATAAAAACCCAAACCAG
Source organism: Pinus albicaulis (assembly GCA_034641835.2). NCBI lineage: Eukaryota > Viridiplantae > Streptophyta > Pinopsida > Pinales > Pinaceae > Pinus > Pinus albicaulis. The sequence goes on along the minus strand of CM076577.1, from coordinate 139,374,328 downwards.
AATCTCATCCACCCATTCTCTGTTAGTGTCGAATAGTGGACTCCACCTTTTGAAGAGTATAGGAGAAATGCCAAATCCCCATTTTCTGGCCAAAACCCATTCCAGCGTTTCTACTTTTTTTAATGTAACCATGAACCATCCTTTCGATAGTGTAATGAATTAGACATATCTATCAGGAGCCGCCGCCCAACTAGTTTGTATCCATTCAGTAATGTAATCTGCATTGAAGAATTTCCCTCTAGCCCTTCCAACCAAAATCACTTCAAAAGTCGCCATCACGCTATCGAAGTGTAAATCTACCCCGAATACCAAGTTCCGACATTCAAAACTTTCCTTAATTGTTTTTACTTTCTTTCTTTTATTGTCTTTCTGTCCGACAAGCTTCATTGATAATTTGGACGACCGACCACCACCTCTAGATGAGCCTCCTTTGGTGCGAACACCATCATTCTCAGATTGTCCTAAGCCCACCCCCAAAAACTCCCTGCCAGTACTGTGTTTTATTCCATCCCTCGAATGACCCACTCCGAGCCCCACCCAGAGGTTGGGGAAAACATTCCACCCAAAAAATTTAGATATTTCACTAAAAGTGCCATGGAGCCCCTGAAGTCCACAGCTGAAACCACCCAGAGAAAAGTTTCCAAATCTGCTACTCGGGCCCCATCCCGTCCTTCCAAAATCCCCAGACCCTTGTGACCCCAAAGCTCCTTGCACAGTATCGGGGACTGAACCTCTAAGTTTCTCAACACAAGGGGAAGCCATAGGTGGTTCAGTCGGTCTGTTCATGTCATGGGACATAGGAATGTGTTCGCAGAAAGTGTCAGCGACCCTTTTCCTTTCCACCCCTCTCCAATGAGGGTATCCTCAAACCACCTAAGAATAGTTGAGCATGGAGATGATCAGTAACCCGAGGGTTTGTGGGAGTAAGTCAGGGTGAAACCGTGACAAATGCAATCTCCAGCTCTCGCGACTTATGAAGAGGGTCACAACCAGCCCAATCCACCGACCGAGTTTGTGAAAAAGATAATTTTACATTCTTAATGGAGGAAAAAGCCACCTTGGGGTTCCACTTGTTTTTCTTTTCCTAACCCAAAACCCCATGTGACCGGGAGGGGAGGAAAAATTTCGATAGGTTAGGGCTCGTAGGGTCCAAACCCCAAACTGAAAGAATGTCCTCAACCTCTGGTTCCACATCCACATACTCCTTGTCATTACACATAACAATAATAACGACAACCACAGAAACACCCAACCAATAGCTCAAAGACCTGACCCGAGAGAAACTGTGAAAATCCAATCGACACAACAACAAAACCAGAGAAAGGAAGCATATAGAAAACGACCCAACAAGACAAGGATAGTTGGAGAAAATACTCGTGAATAATGCCTCGAAACTGACGCCAAAGAATAAGGACCAAACGACAAAAACCTAGTTCAACAAATGATTTGGGACATCTGCAAATTGGAGAAGAAAGCTGGGCCTCCACCAAGAGCGGCCTTTAGAACCGGGAATGGGGGCGAAAAATTCCAAATCCCTAGCGTTCGTAACCGAGAGTGACCCCGTAAAACCAGAGTGAATACAAAAGAAGAGCCTGAAAACTCCAATAGTAAAAAACCAGAGCCACTGGGAGATAGGACCTAGAACCAAGAAAAAAAAAACCGAAACCACTTTCTCGGAATAGTAGTTAACAAAGGGTCCAACATGTTGAAAGAGGAGAAGTTCCAAGTGGTAATTCACATGTTGATGTGTGCCTCCCCGACACCATAAGCCCGCATTTCAGCCTTGCACATGTCCATTATACTCTGCATCTATTGGCCCAACATGCATAAAACTGCCCAAAAAACTCTAATGGTATAAAATACTATTTCAACCTAATAAAAAATTATTAATCTTAAATTTATAATTATAAATGTATGAAGACTTATAATTTCCTTTTTCTCAATTTCAGAGGCATCTTACATGCTTTGAAAAACAAAAACAATGATGTATTAGTATGTAGTAAAGAATGACAGAAAATGATAACCATCTTCTTACTAGTTTGATAATTAAATTATAATAAATTAACTTGTTAAAAAAATATGACTTCTCTCAAAAGGGAGATAGACTTCAAAAGGGAGATAGACTTCACCCATGCCAGCCATATTATATCTTCACCAAGATCTTGCCACGTGAATAAGATTTCCCAACGTGCTCGTCGAACCAGATTTAAATCTTTTTCATTTGTGACTCTGAATTTTGTCAATTATATTTCCTAAATGAAAATGTTCTTGACTCTACGTCCAAAGGGTTTTATAAGAAAATGTTCTTGACTCTATTTCCAAAAGTTTTTATAATTATTTAGGAATATGAGGAATAAATCAAAATGTTGGTATTAAAGTGAAATTGTTTAAATATTATAAAAAGAAAGAAAGAAATTATTTTTAATTTTTATGAGATTAAAAATAGTTTATGAAATAGATTGATTTTTTATTTGATTTTTGTATTTCATTTTTTTCATGTGGTATCTTACTAGCACAAACTTTTAACTTAATAGTTTATCACAAAAACTAGCTGAGTTTCACAATAAACTCTCCTAGCTTCTAGATAAATAAATTATGCCAAAAACTAGCTACCAAAAAATCTGCATAAGTGCCATCTTTGAAGACCTCCGATTTTAAAATAAAATGTTTTTTTATTTGAAAACTTCCTATTTTAAAATAAAATGTTTTTTATTTCCATACATATATATACTCATTCTTCTCACATTTCTTTTAGCCTTTTTCACACACCCTATACATTTAAACATTTTACTACCTAATGCTTAGTTCTTTCATTACTTTTATGCAAAGGTGACTTGTTTTAATTCGCGCCTGAGGTTAGTAATAAAAGGCAGTCCCGCTCGCTCTAATTCATGGAATAGGATTTAAACGGTAGGCCTGCTCGCTCTACTTAAGGGAATAGGATTTGACCTCGGAAGGGTAGCTCTAATCTCTCGGCCACGTTTATCATCTCTCAATCACAAAATATGTATTTAAAACCACATCCACAGGGACGACATTATTAAAGGTGTCGGCAGCTGATGTCAATTACATGAAAGAAGGTTTGAGCCCACCAAGAGAATTAGGTTCGACAACAAGATATTGCAGGATGTAAAAAACCATTTCTTTATTTTAATTTTAATTTATTCCATAACCCTTCATCATTAAATTATGTATACAACTCAACTTTCCCTCAGTTTTCTATTTTTTCTCTTCTAAATTGCAACTTCCTGTTCCTGATAGATACAGTGAACGATAACGTGAAAAAATCTGTTGTGGAAGTGTTGGGTTAGTTTATTTTTTTTATTTCTTTGTTCATCCCTATTCTCTATAAATAGAAACAGAGGTGTGACGACCACAATCACATGAGGGACATTTACAATTTCCATTTGCCTTTCAAATCGAATTAGTTACACCAATACTCTGGTCCGATCTTAATTATGAAAGATCCATGTATCTTTGAAATGTTTTTATATATATATATTGAAGTATTATATATATATAGATTGAGATCCATGTCTCTTTGCTTATATATATTGAATTTCTTAGATTAATTAATGTATTGTGTTGTTTTCAATAAAGGAAGAATATTATTAAAATAAAGTATTTACTAGTATGGACGTGAATTCTGAGGTTCCGAAATAATGGATGCAGCTGGCAGTATGCTTTCGAAACCAATCAGAGGAAGCTTCACAAAATAAAACAGAAAAAGAGGAGGAAGAAACGTCGAGATGCAAACGCCCTCGGACAACATTTGAGAGTGAAGTGGGTGTGGAGGAATTTATGGCTTTGTTGGATAGTATCGAAGAAACCAAGAAACTCTGGAAAGGAAAGAACATGAATTTTAGTTGTAGAAGTACAGAAGGATGTATGAAGGGTATTTTTAAGATATATTTTAAAATTAAAATAAATCTTTTATTTTAAAAAGTTAAGTTATTTTATATTAAAAATTAATATTAATTGAATTGTTTTAAATATATAAGTTAAGAGGAACACATTGCGATACAAAAATAATTTAAAGAAAATTTTTAAATAGACACAATTTTATATTTATGACAAAAATTAGTTTGAGACAAAAATATTTTAAGAAAAAAACTTTGTATTTAAGACAAACAATTGAATATAAAAAATATTTTACTATAAAACTTTACATTTAAGACAAAAATACTTTGAAGCAAAAATATTTTAAGACAAATTTATATTTAAGACAATGCTCACTTAAGACAATGTCAATTAAGACAAAAACAATTTAAGATAATTAACAATTAAGACAAAACCATATAAATTTAAGACAATATTATCTAGCAACTGCAAAAATTAACTATGAGAGTGAGCCCTAAGTTTGCCAATTTGCAAGATACCTATACTGAGGCTACTATTTAACTTACCATTCAAGTCATCTTATATAAAGACAATGATTTGTTGGGCTCTTCGTTTTGTGGGGGCATCCGACTCTGAAGAACGCAACAACTTTTCCTAGAAATATTTCCCAAACATTAATCCTCTTTTGTTCCTTTGATCTATGTTGATAAGATTAGAGACAACTTGACTGTCATTGCATTTGGAACTACTACATGGAGGGGGCTTTTAAGACAAATTTTTAAGACAAAAGAAATATTTTGTCTTAAAATTTAATTTCATCTAAACATTTTCAATACGAGGTGCTAGTAAAAAGGATAAAGATAAAAGATTAGGGGTTTGTCTTTACGATATTGAGTGGTTCTTCAGGAAGTGGAGAGATTGATGCTAACAACAAATTATGGGGTTTAGGGTGATGGAGGACACAACAGAGGTGTGCTTGGCAAGAGGAGAAATGGAGGCACTTTCGCTAAACGTCGATAGATGGTAATTAAGTTGGAGTTCTTTTCGGGGTCTCCATCGATTGCATTTTAATTTATATTTTTCTATTGATTCGTTTATTTTGAATTCTACTTCTATCCACTAGTTGTTGTTATCATCACATTGTTGCGTTGGAACTCCTGACTCTCATCGAGAACATGGATTAGATTCACCTAAAGGATTGTTGAAAATGAAGCAAGAAATTCTCAATTTGATTTTTCCTTGATTAAATTGAAATTTTTTGAATTTCCACATCAACAAACAACTTGGATGTAGTTAAAATTTGTGACATGGCTTATGTCACCCAATTTACTTAATAAAATCGAGTTGGAGGAGTTAGAGTCAGTAAAGCATGTGTAATTTCTAATTTGTAGTAATCAAAGTCAGTTATCTCAAGTTGTTTCAAGTTAAACTAGTTCCAACTATTGGAGGAACTAGTGGAAGGTCAGTTGCACAGTGGGACTTTAGTCAAACTCAGTGAACATCCATTTAACTCATCAATCAACCCAAAATAGCCACTGCATGCAGAGAATTCAAGTTCCCAAGTTGTAGTGGAGATTCCAAGGCAGTGTAACATCAGTTGCAAAGTAGACTTGAGTGTACACATGTTGCAAGTAGTCAGATGATCAACCTTGGGAATTGCACAATCAATTTGGAAAAAATCCTAAATAATAGGGGCCTAATTTCTCAAGGATTTTCACAAGGAAACAGGGGCTCAAGCAGAGGAATAAATTGACTAAATTTAGGTCAGAGAATCTCATTGAGAAAAGAGATAGGTTGTTCACATGCAGCTTATGCTTAGTTGAGAAAATCAATTGTAATAAATCTCTATTCATCATATAAATGCAAGAAGGCATTGGGGTTTTTACCAAATTTCTTTCCCTAGGAAATTTATTGTGTGCATGTGTGTTATTTCTTATTGCATGTGTGAAATTCATGTTCTAAATTGTGAATTAACTTCTAATGAGCAGTAGATTAGGTTTATGTCTTGCAGTTTTTATTAAAACTTTATGAGAACTTGAAAATATACACCATAATTACTACATGGTATCAAAGCAGGCTTCACATTAGAGCATAAATTTTGAAGTTTCTTGTGAGGAGGTTCGAATTTTTAGTTCAGTGTAGCAAGGTCTCTTCAGAGTTGAGTTGATGACCTTCAACGGGCTGAGGATAAAGTATGCCTTGGAAGACAACTCTAATTTCATCATATGGAAGGATCAAATGGAGGAGGTATTTGATGACAATGGATTGCTAGAATACATCAAGAGACATGTTGCAAAACTGATGGAGTATGATGCCCAAAACCTTACATAGTGGAAGAAAGATGTAGCCAAGGAGAGGGGAATAACATTGGAGGGAGCATGGGACCACATTGTCACCAATATCCATCGGAAAGAAACTACTTATGCAATGTGACAAGCACTAAAATATATGTTCAAGACTAGTACTGACCACATGAATCTGGCACACAAGGATAAACTTTGAAATATAATGATGCAGAAGAATGACATTATCCTGCAGTATCTGAGCAGGTTCAAACAAGTTCATGATGCTCTTGCAGGATTTGGTGTTACTATTTTGGAGGATGACTTGGTAAGCCAAGACCTTCTCAGCCTTCCCAAGAGTTGGAATAGCTATAAATATTCAGTGAATGGGAGGGAGAAACCACTAAATTGGGAACATTTATGGTCTGATTTGGTACATGAGGAAATAAGGTAGAATCAGAAATGGGACCTCATCAAGGGTGAGGATGAAGTAAAATTTGCATTGCTTGGAAAGGGAAAGAAGAGAAAATGGAAGAAAAATCAAACCAAACTAGAATCCAACCAAGGGGGAAAGAAGAAAAATTTGTCAAAAATTAAATGATTCCACTTTCATGAGTATGGGCACTATGACATGAAGTGCCACACAAAAAGAAATGCAGGAAGACCTCAATAGGAGCATTAGGTGAAGCCTTGGCTTCATAGTTCGAGCTTGACTTGACCCTTATCACATGCATGGTCAACCTGTTGATGGGGAACGTGTGGTACTTCGACTCAGGTGCATCATTCCACATGACAGGGTGTAGATATTTTTTTCAGTGACCTAGAGCAGAAAGATATCCAGATACACATCGAGCTAGAGGACAATGGAAGGTACAACGCGACCGATATTGGTACAATCACCTTTCAGAGGGAGTCATGCTCCTCTCTAAGGCTCAAGGATGTCTTGTATGTTTCAAAGCTAAAAAAAATATCATCTCTATTGCAATTTTGGAAGACCGTGGTCATGATGTGATCTTCAGCAAAGGAAAAGCATTCCTGAGACACATAGCCACGGGAAAGGTGAAGCAAATCAGGGTTTATGTGAAGAACATATATAAGCTAGATGTGGAATTTTGTGATGCATTAAGAACCAAGGCAGGGAAAGTGTGAAGTTGCGAGGTCAGTGAACTTTGGCATAGAATACTTGGCCATTAGCATCATGGTGCCTTGAATATTATGTAGTAAATAATCATTGACCTACTGGTTGCTTGAGGGTTCCTGGCCCAAGTTCAGAGTTTATCGCGCAACCAACAAACACTCCAACTACCGGCCCTTTCGACAGTGACCTTCTTGAGCAAATAAAAGTCTCACTCAGAGCGGTATGGGGGGGGTATGGAACCAAGTTTCCACACCGTGAGGAAGAAAATAGTGAATTAGCCCCAAGAATAATGATTGCAAACTTATATTGATCATAAAAAAATGTGCACAATAGAGAATAATACTTATCATATTACAGATAGAATCGATGATCGCTTTTAGCGCAGATACATGACCAAATCAAAATCTAAACAATGTGTAATCACTTAAGTAGATTCATTCATGTATTATACCATTAATGTAACTTCGTGCATAAATAACAAATGTCTTTGCACAGACATAAGTAAGGAACAAAGAAGCAAAGAGATCTTAAACATTACAGATAACTCAGATCAAGACACAATGTTTCACCAAAATTAGGCCTTGTATTAATTCGGGTCCTTTAAGTACATTAGACTTCTCCCTTAACCTTTACCCTTCCGCGCACACAACCAATGAAGTCCGCACACATCCAGGACTAGGTCTCCATGCACACATCCAGCATAAGGATTTCTACCCAACCCAAACAAATCCTTACACAAGTATTACAAACACACAAACATTCAGATAATAATAGTCTATATTTCGAATTACCTTTCAATTAGACTCGATCTATATATTTATATCATTCTAGTGCATAGATACTACGATCTCAAACCATGGTTTGAGGCCCATAGTTTAGCCTTATACCCTTTTACATCAAAATAGGGACTTTTACCCACCCCAAATCCCCTTGAATCATTTGTGCAACATGCATATACAAAAGTTTTACAAAATTATACCAAAAAGTGCACCCGAGTGGACCCTGGTCCAACAGGCCCCCGACACAATTATGTGACTCCTACTGAGTCATTGGGGCGTGTAATCATTTAGCTTGGCTTGGAACGTGCTGACAAAAGATTTAAGAGGGGGGGGCATTTCCAAACATTGTGTAGCGTCTCCATGTGCTTCCATTGCTAGCTTCTTAGTGGCAGGCCCTTGAGTGGCCATATTTATAGTTCGTTGCGTCTATTGAATCACCTTTAAAGTAGTGTCTAGATTCTGTGAAATCTGAAGAGATTATTGACCCCATGGTTGCATACGTGCCTCTAATAGTTTCTCTTTACGACGCACGGCCTTGATCTCTATTTCAATGATGCAACCCTCATGTAGGCGGGCGAGGCACTATGGAAGAACCAGAGTGGGCTCCACTGTCTAGATTTCAGCAAACTATTGCTCTTTCTGGTGCAACTCATTGTGCAACTACTATACTACAAGATCATTCTGAACGAATGTACATATGCCCATAGCCTCGTCTAAAATATTGTCACACTGTGTGATTGCGACATCAAAGCTATCAGTAGCTTGTTTCACTTTAGCTGGCCTTTTTGCACGGACCTCAGGTGGATTCTCAGGCTGCAACTTCATGTGCAGATTCGTGATTCGTGATTCGATATCTGTCCAACGATCCACAGTCATAGAGGTGATTGTGTTAGCAATCTCATTCAAATCATCCTCAATCAGCGTAAATACCTCTTCACCGGTATCTTTAGATCCCTACCCCTTCTTTCGTGATCCACCAGCAGCCTGAGAGTCACGCTTCGTTCCCTTAGAAGTCTGTGCTTTTATCTCCTCCACTGTATCTTTTGGAAAATACCATTTTTCTCAAGTTGATAGTCTCACCAATGGTGGTCGATGTGGCTTCTTTGTCTATAGGCTTCTCAGTCAGCTTCTTTGTTGTTTTCTCTGGTTGAGTGCCATTGTGCAGCTTCGTCGACATTTTGGTGATAGATGTGGATGCACTAGGGTCCAACCACACTAGTGGCCATTCTGCAGCGATTCGAATTAGGTCATATTCCGTAACTAAGTATGGTAACTCTTACCAAACTACCTCCATGAAGCCTTTCGCGCAGATTGGAATATTATGGAACATGGCCTTGAAGTTAGCTACCATCTTGTATTTTCCATATAACGTCAGAGAAAAAATCGACTTAGACTGCATAGCCTAATATAGCAAGGCATAAAAAATGACCTAGAAAATTTTGTTCTCCTTAGAGGGCGTGGGGTCTGAGGAATTCCAATGTTTTGTGTACCGTGCGGCCTCACACATTTGTGGCTTGATCTAAAGAAACTGGGTTTCCCTAAGGGGTCTTCCACCCAATCAATGCAATCAACAACAACAACCAAGCATAGTGAATTTTATTTCCTTCTTCTTGTGCTTCGTGCACATTTTCCAGAAAGTCATTTCCTAAATAATGGGACCAATTGTAAATGACCCCTTTCTCACACTGTCCTGCAAGAGAAATCGTGTGCGCGGGCACCTCCTTCGGTCTACATTTGCACATCATCTTAAAGGCCAAGATGAGCATGCCGAACTGAAAAGTTGGGTCATTTATCTCGCTTACCACAAATCCTTTGTTTTTTCGCGAGACTTGATACTTCTTTTTTATCTGATCTACGACAGATTTTTCTTGCGCTTTTCTACCAAAATACGCAATTGGATCTGTGTGTTTAGCAAGTAGACCATTGATCCTATGGATCAATGCAACATCAATTGGAATGCGCTCTCCCAACCATAGAGCATCATCATGCACTAGCGCAAGAAATTACTGGCCACAAATGTCGTTTACTGGGTTGCGCCCAAAGTGAGCGATCTGCAATAGATTTAACATGTCTGCTTTGTGCAGACCCAACAACCATATCTTCCACTCTAGGAACACTATTCCCCCTTCATACTGAACTTGGTCAAGGTACATTTCTGGCCCGATTTTAGGGAATTTTTCCACGTCATGGAAACTCATCATGGTTTCAATTTCAATCTGGTCATGCTTATGAATGTAACACAGTGCAACAAGTTGATTTTAAAAGTTTTTTACCATTTTGAGTATTTAGATTATTGATTTTAGATATATCATGATAATAAAAATCAGTGTAAATTCATTTTATTCCAATAGGTGTGATACAATTTCATTTTTTAAGCACAATTTTTCTTTTTTAATTTTAAGAAAAATGAAAATTTCCATTAAGTAATTTGAAATGTTGAGTGACAAACATTTTATTCAAATTTTACACTTTCAAAAAAAAAATTCAGAAATTTGATCCATCTAGACTCTTGCTAGACCAATGATTAAACTAGATTTATACTAATTATGACTATATCATATTATTCTAATTTTTTGAAAAAAAAACTTCACCCATCCAAACCATATTATTTCCTCACCAAGGTCGGCCAAGTAAACATGCTCCTTAAGCCAGATTTAAATATTGATTTATCTCCTAACTCAAAATTTTGTTGATTATATTTCTTAAATGAAAATGTTACTCACTTTATCTCCAAAATTTTTCCTACCATTATTCATAAACCAAAAAAATAAATCAAATTTTCTTGCCTGATTGGTCTAAAATTCAAGTTCAAATTATATATATATATATATATATAGATATAAAATTCAAATTCAAATTTAAATTATTTTTATGCAAAGTTCAGTTGTTTTAAACAGAATAAATGGCAGTCCTGCTCACTCTACTTTATATATATGTTTAACCATTTTATTGAAGAAAGCATTTTACATTTTTCGTTACTTTTATGCAAAGGTTTACTATTTTAAATTGTGCAGGAGGTTAAGAATAAACGGAAGTCTTGCTCGCTCTAATTCATGGAATAGCCAGATTTTTCCTTGGAAGGGTGGCTCTAATCTCTCGACTGCGTTTATCATCTCTCAACCACTAAATATGTATTTAAAATCACATCCACAGGAATGACATTATCAATGTGTCGGCGGTTGACGTCAATTAGATTACGGAAGGTTACGATGTTGAGCCCACCCACAGAATTAGGTGCGACTGAAATTTATGGCAAGATGCAAGAAGTCATTTCTTTAATTTAACTTTTTATTTCTTCACAACTCGTCACCATTGAATGGAATATTCTAACTCCAGGAAAAACTGGAAGGTGATGTGACACAACCGGCTCCCCTTTCCAGCCGATTCCCCCACCCCCCTCCTGCCCAACTCGACGGCCCCATTTTTTTGAATTCCCATTTACGAGGGCCCCAATCCTTTCGTCCCCCTCCTCCTCTACCACCACTCTCCTCCTCTGCCACCCTCCACCTCGTCTGCCACCCTCCCGTGTCCCTGAAACACATTGCATGCGTAGATGGGAAATCATGACCGCACGGAAATGGGTTCCAGGTCTCCAAAAGGGCTCCATACACTCACTGTATTCAACAATTTGGAGGAGCCAAAAGACATAACTCTCGACGCGGAAGACGATACTTCACGCCCCCTACAGCGAAACAACTCTCGACAACAAACTATATCAAAATTCTCTAGGTAGTAAGGTATATTCTGAATCCCATTTCCCATCTTCACCTGCTGATTTCAACTAATAAGTGGTTTTTATGTTTCTTGTTTTTCAATCGTTTCTCACAAAATGAAATTGTCAGGGTAAAGTTTTCCAGTCATTAGGTGGTAAATATTTTGCACAAAATGAATCTCAGCTTCTAAATAGTCACCTTTCTAATTTCAACTAATAGGTGGTTTTTCTGTTTTTTAATTGTTTTGCACAAAATGAATATGTTGGGGTAAATATTTCCAGTCATTAGGCAGTAAAGATTTTACAAAAAATGAATCTCAGCTTCTAAATAGTCTTCCACTGCCCCGGTTTCACATCTATATGCTAACCTCATATTCTAACTTATCACTGAAGTTGCTCGTGTTTTATAATCTGAAGCAAACAATCCCATCCTCTACTTTTAATTTTATTCCACTTAATTTGAGTATGTGAATGTCACGATTCCATTGTTTAGTTATCTCTCCTTGAATACCTCTGACCATTTGATTTCCAACATTGACTCCATTTTAAGTTCACCAAGCCAGCTGAAAAAAACACCGTAGATAAAATACAACATAACTTTAACATGAACTATAACCTACACCATAAATTCCTACAATATAAATGACTAGTTTTTATTAATCTAAATAATAGATTAAGTAGTTTGACAAAAATAAAACAAACTCGAGAAATCTAGGAGAGAAATACTTAGTGGATCCTAAGAACCATCAATAAATCAAAACAATAATTATAATTCTAGAAATGATCCCAACTACTCCATGATACTAGGAATCCTAAAGGATTCATCACACAAACCGACAATATTAATATCCTAATATGAATATAATGTGATGTGCACATGCACAATATGTTAATACATATTAGTAACATCCTATTATGTACCTAACCATCAAAGTATACACTTAGGGCTCCTCTTGGTGCAGGAAATTGATTTTCCAGCACCTAAAACAACACTCGAAAATGAATGAGAATATAGAACATGGAACTTCCCTTAATGCAGATGGACTTAGAATATTCTTAGAACATGGAACTTCCCTTAATGCAAGTGTAGTAAGATAGTATATTAAGAGTCTTCCATGGGACTTAACCTAAAGCTAGTAGTTGTTGAGTGGACTAAAACAAGTAGAACTTACCAAAAGAACTAGTGGTAGTACAATAAGGGAAAAAATATTATTCTAATCTCTTTTATAATGTTTTAGTTTCAGAGTAGTAGCCTAGGGGAGGGATTATAGTGGATTAGAGCATCTCCTTAGGAAATTGTAGTGACTCTCTATTTTTATTTCTAAGCTCATATTTATTATGTATATTTCATGCACTAAGGGGTTTGATAGCCTTGTCATGAAATTAAGTTCTTGAACCATAATGTTTATGTGCTTATATATTTCATGTTTCCATTTCAAGTTAAACCTTTATATGTATGCACTGCTATATTTCATGATACCATTGGTTCTTAAGCTAGTATTTGTATGCAGTGGTAGAGTAGTGTACAACTAGTATATCTCAGGGGATAGAGTAAGGTGTACAATGTGCAGTGGCAGACAAGTGTACAACTAGTATAAAGTAGTTGGTACTTTGACATAGTAGGTGGTATACAGCTGGTGTATTTTCAAATCTAAATATATGCAGTGGCATCGAATTGAATGAGAAGCAAGTGTTTGATAATCCAAGTTGGTGGAAACCATTAACATGAGAAGAAAGTGTTTGATAATTCAAGTCATTGGAAACCACTGGCATTAGAAGTAAGTGTTTGGCCTATTTCCACCTATGCCACTTGAAAAAAATAACTACGGTTCCTACAACCAGTGTATTTGAAACTCTTACTGTAGTGAATTGAATGAAAAATAATTCTTTGATAAATTTGAGGGCATGGGAACCATTTTCTAGGCATTGGTAACCATTTCCATTTAGTAGAGCACGCAAGGGGAAAATGTTGAATTGGTAAATTATTGGAACCTGTTAGCTCGAGATATGGGAAAGAGTTTCAACCTCAACCACTATGAGCCAGATGGATCAATGCTCTATTGGGTGTATGGGCCTGACACTTTTGTAATGTACAGATAGGATGGCTGGGAGCCTTTTTTCCAACTCTTAAGAGGGTATGATCTTAAGCTAACCAGTGCTTTCATTGATTTTTTTGATAGCAATAGAGCTATGGTTTAGGGGATTCTATTTTATGAAACAATATAAAGCATTTCTTAGGCAATGAAAACACCATCTAAGGGGGAAAGATGGTTTAAGAGACAGATGGTGCAAGGAGTAAATCTAAATTATTTTGTGAAGCATAAAAACCAAAACACTTGCTGGATCGTTGGGATGCACATAGGAATTTTAAAACGAGAATGGGTTGATCATATGAGGAATATTAAACTTTATTTGACTTGTTATGGTTGTTATTAAAAAAATTTCTTATATCATATGTGATTTCTTGTGCATTTAGCTAGTTTTAAGAGGATGAACTTTCATTTTTACCTTCATTAAAGCTTGCTTAAGATGGTGGCCTCTGCAAGAAAAAGGAGGTTTTGTTACCCACATGATGCATACCACCATGTTTTTATCAAGATGATGTACACCCATGAATTGAACAAGAAGGCACAATATCCGAGGAGGACACTAGGACACCCCTTTCCTAGAAGGCATAAGAAGAAGAAAATTGTTGCTAAAGAGGACAAGATTAGTCAACAAGCTACTAGACAAACAAGAGAAAAACCTAATAGGGGAAAAAAACAAGCTACTGGAGAAACAAAAGAAAAACCTAAGAGGGGAAAAAACAAGCTACTGGAAAAACAAAAGAACAAACTAACAGGGGAAAAAACAAGCTACTGGAGAAACAAAAGAAAAACCTAACAGGGGAAAAAAAAGCTACTAGAAAAACAAAAGAAAAACCTAACAAGGAAAAAAAATAGTTAGAGGTCCAGGAGACTGAGCAAGATGAGACTATTCAAGAATGGAAAAACAAGGGTGAATATCCTATAGAACCTGACCCTAAAAAAAATTACGCAAGGAGACCAATAACCAAAGCCACAAAAAAAATAAGGCTGGGGTTTAAATCTAGATTGAATCCTAGGCTTAAGAAGTATATTGTCATTGAAGATGAAAATGAAGATGAGCTTGCTAGAGATAAGGAGGAGTTGTTAGCAGAATCATTGCCACAAGCTTCAGCAACTGAGAAGACCCTACAAAAGAAAAGAAAATTAGCAAGATCCATGAGGCAAATCTCAGTAGATTACAAGCTAAGAATCCATGCAGAGGCAACAGATGGCAATGCAAGTTAGGTTTTTTTGTCAATAGGGATAGAGTTTGTTTAGAAAAATGTATGATGAAAGGTTTGTAATATTAAATGGTATCTTTCTCGGATATCATTGATCTTAAATTTTTGTACATTTTGTACATTGTGATATTATATGGTTTTTTTCTCTGGAAATTTTTTAAAGGTTTTAGTATGCATCTTGTTTTAATGAATAATATGAGTCTTGATTTTGTGATAAGTTAGACCACTGAGTTAATCAAACTATAGAAAGGATTGATGAAAGGGTGTGCTCTCCTCCCATTTTGTTCTTAATTGTTGCAAAAGTATTGCGAAAAGTGATAGTGGAAGCATAAGGGATGAGGATTTTAAAGGGATACAGATTGTTAAGTCCTTTTATGTCTTATAAATTTGTTACTTTTTGATGATATTTTCAATTCATGTGTTAGCTCAAGAACTTATGTGGACAAGTTGAAGGAAAATATTTATCTCTATTTTTTATCCATTTGCATGATCATTAATTTAAGAAAGTCCTCTATTTATTTTATAGAATTTTATGTTGATGATAAACTTTATTTTTACTCAAATATTTCCTTGCATTTAATTAGATCTGGACGATAGGATTAAATACTTAGAGAAAGTTTTTGTTAGGGAAGGGGTTGCATGTCTGCACATCCAAATGCGTATTGGACAAAAAATGCAAGAATGGTTGATGAATTTCCTAAGAAACATTATTATTATGTGAACTTTGATCAAGCTTAATAGTAAACTATTTTTTGGGATACATGGAAAATGTTTTAAATTGTTAAAACAAATATATCTTTTTTATGGAGAGAAAGGATAGGAATGGAAATATATGCATTTGAAACTTCAAGTATATATATATATATATATATATATATATATTATATATATATATATATATATATATATATATATATATATATATATATATATATATATAGGGATAAAAATGGAAGAACCAAAAAAATTATCAAATGACAGGTCATATATTCTCAGAACATGCACAACAATCCATATGTTGTGTTAAGAAGATCTAATTTAACACATCGAAATCAAAGCAAAACTCATGTGCAGGTTTAGTTTTTTGTTGGTTCTGTCTAATGTTGACTATAAAATGAATATTGACTGCTACAATCCATTTCCATACTTTTGAGCTTGCCTCTCAAGCTTCCTATCAATATTATGTGATCCACTCAAAATAAAATGAGATGACCTGGAATGGGCAACAAAAGAGGAAAATCAAGCTGGGAATTGAATTCAAAAGTCACTGAATTTATTGGTATTAATGTCTAGGTGAAATTAGACACTTGGGTACTTTGAATGTTAACATCTTCATTTTTTAGTTTAGAAATGTCTCTAATGGAGACATGGTGGGTAGGGACTATTTAATACTAGAAAGAAAAAGGGCGGTAAAAAAGAATTGGACTGAACAAATAAAGGACTAGAAAGAGAAAGGAGACTTAGAGCTAGGAGACATAAAATTTTGAAATACAGTAACTTGAAATTTGTAAAATATCCGGTGGTTTCTTGAAGCGCAGATTCATCATAAATTAAAACTAAATCTATCCTCCAAAGACACTTTTCATTTATTTTGATAATTGAGGTATTAGTGGGAGAAACTCACATGTTTGGTTACTCCAGGAAAGCATAAATTAAGGAAAATTACAATAGATTAGGACTCAAATGAGTATCAGTTACTATGTGGCTTTCAAGACTTACGTGTGACTTGAGGAAAATTATAAGTTAAAATAGACTCGGATTCAAATTATTATTGATTACTATGTAGGTTTCAAGACCTACATGTGACTTTGGGCTTTCATTAGTGAACATGCAGGATATATGTTGCAATTTAGTATAGTGAACAAGAACTTATTACTATAGTCTCTTTTTATCATTGCGTATGTTGATTACCTTGCCACCTTTTATTATATATATTTATATGTGTAAGAAATTAGAATACACAATTGTTGCCAAACATTATGTAGAATGAATGTTTTTTCGAGACCTAAGCATAGTTGCAAAAGAATTGCTAAATGCAAACGTGTTACTTAAAGAGCACTTTGCCACTATTTTTCATCCTGTCAATAAACAAATTTATTTATTTTTTGATTGTCCAAAATTTTTGTTAAATTTTTTCCTTTTGCTCAGCCATTTACTATTGAAATGAAAAACACATAGTTTGTTGTTTGAATTTCATCTAGAATGAATTCTATAGTATCCTTGAATATAACAACAGAATTGAAGCTTGAGTTCATCACAATGTTTAGAAGACAATACCTTTATTATACCTTTATTGAAGTGATTATTTTGTATTGTAATAAAATGCTTCTTATATATCCATCATTATTGTACGCTACCACCATTTGTAATATGAATACCACCATTTTATAGCATTTTTCTATAGGCATTGGAAAATGATTTTCCAGTGTCTACAGCAGCCAAGGAAAATCATTTTCCAGTACCTACAGAAATCATTTTCAAGAGTGGTTAGATGTAATGTATTTTAGGTATAACATGTTCAATGGTTATGTTGTAGGTTATAGTTCATTGGTTTTGGAAAATATACAATGTAGTTTAGGTATAACATGTTCAAGGGTTATGTTGTAGGTTATATTTCATTTCTTTTGGAAAATGCATAGTACTTGTTTTAGGTTATAGTAATTGTTCAAGGGTTCAGTTGCAGGTTATATTTCATAGTTTTGCAAGGATACTATGACATCAAACCATCAACTTTAAGGTTCATGGAGGGATGGAAAGACAAATTGCAGATGACTCACATTTAGTTGAAAAATGTAGTAGAAAGGGTGAAATATTGGGTAAATCATCATAAAATGGAGGTAGAGTTTCTAGTTGGGGACTTGGTGTTATTTAGGTTGGGTAGTGAGCACCTCAATCCACTGTTAAGTGACTTGGAACTTCAAAAAAGGTTCAACTCAAAAATGTTTTTTGGTGATGCTAGGTCATTGCATTTTTTACTTGTAAATGTTTCCTAATTTGTTTCCTTATTTTTTTTCAGATTTTGAATCGAAATGGAAAATAAATAGAAGGATTTAATAGGCCTTCAGGTGCAAGACCCTAAAGATAATATATTTTCTGGTAAATATTTGGTCTAGTGTGAAGTATATAAGGCCAACATGAGTTTTGATCGAGTTGCAAAAATTACTCTACATAGAGTGGATGAACTCATTAGAGGAGAGGAAATGAATCCCGAGGCTCCATGTACGTTTACCCAAAGAAAGGCCAAAACTTTAGGCTTAACCAAAAATCCAAGCTTAAGATGTAGTGTTACCTTGCGATGGGAATTGTAAGTATTTTAGAGATGCCTTCTTTAGATGTTGGTATTAATAGTGCTTTATTATTTGTCATATCTTTTGACGTATTAAAATTTGTTATGTAGTTATGCTTGTTAATATGGTCCAGAGGATAGTGGAGAAAAATGTACAAGCACATGAAAGAAGACATTTGTGAAGAAGAGGGGATGCCAATGCCATTTTATTGTAAACGTTTTCGCTCAAATCCCTCAGATAACAATAATAACATACAACATGTATGATCATGAAGATGGGGAAGGATGGCCCTTTCACGGAAAAAATGACATTTCAGGTGATGCTAGGTATCTGAATAAGCCAAGGCTTTCAAGGAACATGGTTTCTTATGTTGAACGTTGTTTTTTTATATAAGTGCCAATTGAAGTAGTTTGTAAAATGCACATAAAAAAATATGTTGACATAGATTCCAAGGACTGATATAGGGATTTTTTCTTATGCAGAAAAGATCTCGTAAATATCTATAATCGTATGATGAAAGGAAATTACCAACTTCATAAAAAAGATGAAATGGGTGTGAATCTTTGGTATGCAAAAAACCAAACTGATTTCTGCATTTACCAAAAGCCAAATGGTGAAAATGTTTCTTTTATAGCTGGAATACAAAAAAAAAGGATGTTGGAGAATATGGTTAAGCTATCCCATAATATCTTAATAGGCATGGATTCAATATTCAATACAAATAAATATCGGATTAGTATTGTTGTAATGATTCATTTAGTTATTTAATTTTGATTGTAATCAATCAATATGATTAATGGTGTACAATTAACTTAATTTTTTTTTAATATGGTAGTATCAGTTGTACACACTTGCTACGTTTGACGAGAAACAAAATGGGATCCCTGTTGCATGGGTGGTGATGTCACATAATACATCACATGATAGATCATTGTGGTTGAAGCACATAATGCATAGGTGTTATTAACTTCGTCATGATTAGAAGGTCAATGCCTTCATGGTTGATAATGCATTGGCTAAAATTTTTTCTTTGAGGTAAACTCAATCTTCTTATTTCACATTGCAACTTGTATTCAATATAAATATTTCTCACTTAAAATGAATTAAACATGGCAGGAACATCACTAAGTGTGAAGTAATATTGTGTTTTTGGCATGTAAGGAGGGCATGGATCAAAAATATTGATAGGTTAGCTAGTAATACAGAAAAAGGAAAAGAAATGTTGAGCTAGGCCATATCATGAAAAAATGTTCAAACAATGAAGTGACTACTGCAATAAATGGATTTTTTATAGATAAGGTGAAGTTTTTGGACTATTTCCACAAGAATTGGGTTTTCGGAGATAAGTTTAGTAAGTGCACATACTATTTCTTGTGTTTATGATTTTTTTGGTCCATAAAGATAATATATATTTACTAATTGAGTTTTTACATTTAGGGATGTGGGTGAAAGGATGTCGAGAGTTTCCTTATGCGATCTAGGAGACAAATAATGTTGTGGAATCATATCACTCTTATCCCAAGACTGCCTTTCTCTCTGATCGTAGAAATAAATGTGCTCCTAGGATGGATTGGCTATTTTATACTCTCCTCACAAATATTGAACCCTGTTACCGATTAAGGGAAATTTTGTAAAAAGAAGGATATTTGAAAAACCACAAGAAAGAGAGGCAACTTGAATCGTCAATGGATAAAAATAGAAGAAATACATATAATGATTATAGCCCTCATGAGAGCCTATCTCATGCTTATTGGGTGAGGATTCAAAGTATAGTTGATGTGCGACATCTTATCACTTGGCATCAAACAAATTTTTTCACATGTGAGAGCCCATGGTCAATTTGTTAGGTCCCTATATTACTAGTATAGTCCCTTATTGTTGTTAGTGTAACCCCCTTATTGTTATTATTTTACCCCTGTAACCCCTATATTGTTATTATTGTGCCCTTAAATTATTATTATTAGTTCAGCTAGAATTAAATTGTGGCCCCACTAAGATTACATTGTGGCCCCGTGGACTCCTATATATAGAAAGGAGGTTTTGTAATTTGTATCATCCAAGATTTGTTCATTAATGTAATGTATTGGAGGTTGCCCCCTCAAAGTGGCTTATTTCTAAGGAATTTATATCTCTTTTATTCTATTTTTGGAGCTGGTTTCACAACATTTGGTATCAGAGCTTTGGATTCTAGGGTTTCACTGCCCCAAATAGGTCATCGTGGAATTTGCGCTATAATGTTTTTTTCTACGAAGGTTCAGAAGCTGAAATTTTTAGAGTACGAAGCTGAAACCGTGAGGAACATCGTCGTAAAATTTTAGAGCTTGGTTCGCAATAATTTCGGAGATATGATCTGTGGAACCTAGGTCTTTTTGCAAGCTCCTCAATTTAACCTAAACAGGTCATCGTGGATTTTTTGCTATAACTTTTTTTCTACAATGGTTAAGAAGCTAAAATGGTTGGGGAGAGAAGAAGAAATATTGAGGAAGATCGTCACAAAATTGCAGAGCTTGGTTCACAATATTTTCAGAGATATGGTCTGTGGAAGTTAGGTCTTTTGCAGGCTCCCAAATTTCATCTCAAAGAGGTGATCGAGGGAAAATATTCATAACTCTCTCTCTGAGCATCAGATTGGAATTCTGTAAAAAGTGGCCACAAGTACATGGACTTTCGTTTTCACTATATCAATTTCAGAGTCGTAGGAAGAAACAGTGACATGTGGCAGGTCATACAAATTCGCTCTACTGAACCAATCCATAATTAGGTCATCATAGGAGATTGGGCATAACTTTCTCTTCAAGAATCCAAATTAGGTCAGAACCATGGCATTTGAAAGAAGATTCTGAGGGATAATTTAGGGAAAATTTTCAGATATTTAAGATGCAAAATCACAGAGATAAATTAGTTTCAATATCGAGCTTTTCAAGATCAAGAAAAAAGTGCGTATTTTTTTTCAAATTGCATAAGTCTTTTTTGAAAAATCAATTCTAGGTGATTCCAAAGGCCTATTGAGCATAGATATCAGTATTAGGTTATAAAATGCATCCTAAAAAGAATTCAACATGCATTAAGCCTTCATAAGGCTCTACTATGACTCATGAAGATGAAGAAATGCAACATGAGATATCAAAAGTCCATGAGCAAGTGCACCAAATTTTGCTATCGCAAACAGCAACAAAAATTGAAATGGATGGTTTGAAGAAAGTTGTGGAAGCTAGTATGAATGGTTTGGAAGCTAAGATGGATGGCATGGAAGTTGGCATGGAAGCCAAGATGGATGACATGGAAGCTAAGATCGATGAAAAAATGGAAAACATGAAGAATGATCTAAAAGTAGACATCGAAGGTTTGACAAAGTTGATACAACAAATGTTTCCTAATGGTGAAAATAAAGTAGAGGAAAATCATGATGAGAACAAAATAAATGTTAATCGTGATTTTATAAACTCTAATGTTGGTGGGAAGAACCATCATATTCCAAAAATGGATATGAGGAAGTTTGATGGAAAGGATCCTGTAACATGGATACTACAGATGGAGCAATATTTTGATCTAAATAATGTGAAAAACACACAAAAGGTACGCATTGCAACTTTACATTTAGAACAAAATACATTTGTATGATATTGATGGCTTTGCTCCTATAAAAAAATTGTCACTTGGTCAATTTTTACGGAGCACATTGAGGACTTCCAAAAATTGAGTATAAGGGTAACTGGTATTCTAGAGGAACACATGATTGATATCTTCATAGGGACTTTAAAGGATAACAACCAACATGAAGTTCACGTTTTGGAACCTGATTCATTGGAGAAAGCATTCAGGTTGGAAAGAAAAATTGAATATAAAATTATGGCGACAAGGAAGACTACCACTCACTTCTATAAAGAGGGAAGTGTTGCTACTCCTAGATTTCCACAACCTACACGGTTGAAACCACAATAATTGGAAGAAAAAAGAGCAAAAGGGCTTTGCTAAATTTTGATAGAAAATACACTAAAGGTCATAAGTGTGCTGAGAAGAAATTATTTTACATAGATTGTGAAGAGGAAGAAGAAAATGAACAAGAAGAGGATATACACCAGGAACCAACCCTAGAAGATGAATAAATGAGTTCGACCATATCATGTAATGCATTGGAAGGAATTACCAC
The DNA here is from genome assembly GCA_034641835.2 of Pinus albicaulis. Taxonomy (NCBI): domain Eukaryota; kingdom Viridiplantae; phylum Streptophyta; class Pinopsida; order Pinales; family Pinaceae; genus Pinus; species Pinus albicaulis. The sequence goes on along the minus strand of CM076577.1, from coordinate 139,351,833 downwards.
TCCTCAAACTCTCAAGGTAGAAGGAAATATTAAGAAGAAAAAGGTAATAGTGTTGATTGATTCAGGTAGTCCCCATAATTTAATTCATTGTAAGGTAGCCAAGGAATTGAATTGTTCCCTATACCCAGCACCAAAATGTTAAGTGATGGTTGCAAATGGAGGAACTATAAATTGCTCTAGGAAATGCCATAATATCAAGCTAACCATGGGGGAATATATATTGAATATTACAACGCTTTCCATTCCTATGGGAGGTGTTGATGTTGTACTAGAAGTACAATGGTTGCAATCTTTGGGGACGGTAGCTTTTAATTTTCAAGAAATTTTCTTGAAATTTTTTCAGAAGGAAAGGAAGTCGAATTACGGGGTATTGCAAGGAAGTCGGGAAAGATAGTAAGCTCTAATTTCATGACAAAGCTTTTAAATAAATAACAATGAGGCGTAATTGCATAATTATGCTCACTATAAGTTCCAACATCAAAATCATCTATTTCTGCAGATCTCCAAAAAGTCTTGGACAATCATTCCAAGGTTTTTGAAACTCCCAAAGGACTCCCACCTATTCGTGATCATGATCATGCTATTCATTTGATTCCGGGAAGTGTTCCTCCAAACATCAGGCCTTATAGATATCCTTATGTCCAAAAGAGTGAAATTGAACGTATGATTGCAGAAATGTTAGAGGCGGGTATAATTCAACCTAGTCAAAGTTCTTTCTCTGCTCCTGTGGTATTGGTACACAAGAAGGATGGATCATGGCGCATGTGTCTGGATTATAGGGAGCTCAATAAGCTCACCATTAAAGATAAATTTCCCATTCCTGTGATTGATGAATTATTGGATGAATTACATGGAGCAATTTATTTTACCAAGTTGGATCTTTGTTCAGGATATCATCAAATTAGAATGAAGACTGAAGATATTCCAAAAACAGCATTTCGAACTCATGAGGGTCATTATGAATTTTTGGTCATGCCTTTTGGCCTTACCAATGCACCTTCTACATTTCAAGGGTTGATTAATTCCATTTTCAAACCCTTCATTAGAAAATTTGTGCTAGTATTTTTTGATGATATACTAATCTACAGCAGGTCTTGGAAGGATCATGTTGAACATGTTGACAGGGTGCTCAAACTATTGCAGGAGAAACAATTATATGCAAAAAAATCCAAATTCTTCTTTGGAGTACAAGAGGTGGAATATCTGGGTCATATTGTATCTCACGAGGGTGTTAAAGTAGACCCTAACAAAATTAAAGCCATTAAGGAATGGAAAGTCCCCACAACCATAAAGCAGTTGCGAGGATTTCTCGGGTTAACAGGGTATTATCAAAAGTTTGTTAAGAATTATGGGAGAATAGTAGCACCTATAACAACATTATTGAAGAAAGATGCATTTTCATGGACTCCTGAAGCAACTAAGGCCTTTGAACATCTTAAAGAGGCAATGTGCCTAGCACCGGTCTTAGCTACACCAGACTTCACAAAAACCTTTATTGTGGAATGTGATGCCTCAGGAAATGGAATTGGTGCAGTTTTAATGCAGGAAGGAAGACCCATTGGTTTTGAAAGTCGTCCAATCAAAGGAAAGTATTTACAGAAACCTATTTATGAGAAGGAAATGTTAGCAATACTGCATGCACTAAAGAAATGGCGAACTTACCTAATGGGAAGACAATTCAAGGTAAAAACTGATCATGATAGTCTTAAACACTTTTTGGAACAAAGACTATCTTCAGAAGAGCAGCAAAAATGGGTCACAAAGATGTTGGGTTATGACCTTGAAATAATCTACAAAAAAGGAAAGCTTAATGTTGTTGCAGATGCACTCTCAAGAAAGAATGAAGAGGTGGAAGCATTGCTTTGTGCCATTTCTATTATTCAACCAGATTGGATAACCGAAGCAAGAGATGAATGGAAGAAGGACAAAGATGTATGGACACTCATTCAAAAGTTGCAGCAAGATCCTAGTACATCTGATACATTTAGTTGGAAAATTATTCCTTATGGTACAAAGATCGCTTATATCTTTGCAAGAATTCCCAACTAAAACAAAAGATTCTTCTGGAATTGCACACTTCTCCTTTAGGAGGACACTCAGGATTTTTAAAAACTTATCATAGGGTGAAGAAAGAATTTTTTTGGGATGGCCTTAAATCTGATATTCAAAATTTTGTGGCGGAATGTTTGGTTTGCCAGCAGAATAAAGTGGAAACAATTAAGACCCCGAGACTTCTACAACCTTTATCCATTCCAAGTCAACGTTGGGAGGAGATTTCAATGGATTTTATCACGGGTTTACCTAAGTCCGAAGGAAAGAGTGTCATCATGGTGGTAGTTGATAGACTTACCAAGTATGCACACTTTTGTGCATTATCTCATCCATTTAAAGCAAGTACAATTGCTACTACATTTATGGACACAATTCGAAAGCTACATGGAAACCCAAGGGTTATTGTGAGCGACAGAGATCCCATTTTTACTGGAAATTTTTGGACGGAGTTATTTTCTTGTTTGGGTACTCAATTAGCTCATAGCTCATCTTATCATCCTCAATCTGATGGTCAAACTGAGATAGTAAATGAATGTTTGGAAGGATATCTTCGTTGTTTTGTATCTGATAAACAAACACAATGGGTCAAGTGGTTACCTCTCGCTGAATGGTGGTATAACACTTCCTTCCATACTGCAGCAAAAATGACCCCATTTATAGCACTTTATGGATATCATCCACCATCCATCACATCATCTTTAAGAGAAAATTCGAAGGTTCAAGCAGTGGAAGATCACATCGAGCATCAACAAGAAGTTCTCCAGCTCTTAAAGGATAACCTGAATTTGGCACAAAATTGAATGAAACAATAGGCAGATCAACATCACAGCGACAGAAGTTTTGATGTAGGAGACTGGGTATTTTTATGGCTACAACCATACAAAAAAATGTCCCTCAAGCAAGCTAAGAAGGATAATAAACTATCCCCAAAGTACTATGGTCCTTACAAGGTGTTGAAAAAGCTTGGTACTATGGCATACAAATTGGAGCTTCCTGCTTCTTCACGAGTGCATCCATTTTTCCATGTTTCATGCTTAAATAAGGTTATAGGTGAAAATATTCCAGTTCAAACAATATTTCTAGAACTTGATGAGGAAGGAAAAATCATATTGGAACCTGAAGCAGTCATGAAAACAAGAACATGAGAGCTACGAAATCGATCAATTTCAGAGTATCTCATCAACTAGAATAACTTACCCACTGAAGATTTTACATGGGAGGATGAGAATTTTATACAGAAGTACCCAGAGCTACTCAAGCATTGAGGAAAACACTTTTTTGAAGGAGAGGGGCATGTTAGGTCCCTATATTACTAGTATAGTCCCTTATTGTTATTAGTGTAACCCCCTTATTGTTATTATTGTACCCCTGTAACCCCCATATTGTTATTATTGTGCCCTTTAATTATTATTGTTAGGTCGGCTAGGATTACATTGTGGCCCCACTAAGATTACATTGTGGCCCCATGGACTCCAATATATAGAAAGGAGGTTTTGTAATTTGTATCATCCAATAATTTTTCATTCATGTAATGTATTGGAGTTTGCCCCTTGAAGTGGCTTATTTCTAAGGCGTTGATATCTCTTTTCTTCTATTTTTGGAGCTGGTTTCACAACACTATTGGTGGAAACATTTGCAAGCATTCCATAAAGGTAGGTTGGCTATATTATGCTACAATGAGTTCAAATTCTTTAATAGATCATGATCCCATACCCAATACATTCAATGCCCCTCCTGAGATAGATATGGATGAGCCAAACCTCAATAGAGATGTCAACACAACTATCATGGTTGATAAGAATGTAGATCCTAATGTTGAAGAAATTCAGTTGGATAGAGAGGAGTTGTTTGGCTACATAGACTTGTTGAGGAATAGCCCTCCTGCTACTTCGAGCAAGACAAAACAGTTGACAGGTTTGTTTAAAAAATTGTTGGATGATGCCAATGATATTCATACTATGGACTATGACTTCTCCCTTGGGGTGGGTGCTTATGAGTCATCTTTGAAGATAAAGAAATTTTTCCTTGGCCATAAAAAGAAAAAAAAAGAGAAAAACAAATTGGCAACTTGGAAATTGATTTGAATGTCCCTGCATTGAATTACGAACCATTTCAGTTTCCACATCTCAACAAGCAAGGCCACCTTCATTCCAACAACACATCCTACATTAACTTGGGTAGTTCCATAAAGTGATGAGGTCAACATGTTTAGGTTCTTAATTCATGTAGTAAATTTTATGATGTTTGTATTACTTTACATGCCATTAATTTCTTTGATTAAAATTTCATTGTTATCTTACAACTAAAAGATTTTCTCCTATCGACCATCCTCCACTGGAGCATGTTTTATTGCATAACAACTTCCCAATTGGTTATATGTCAGGTTTTTTTCCATATCTTCCCTCTTAATTGTCTCTTAAACATGTTTATTGAGTGTTAGTCCTTTTACATGTTAGTTTATTAGATCATCTAGTCCCTTCATTGTGTTTGTATTACTTTACATGCCTACATTATTCCTAGTATAATATTCACATTCATATATTGAAAATTTCTGACATGTAACAAGAATTGGTTATGTTGTGCAGTCTATTTTACTAATAGACAAAAAAAAGGTGAAAGAGAATGTTTTGGAGCCAACTTGTACAATAACTTTCATGTATTACGATTCCTAGTTCGAGAACTAGACATGGCATGCACATAATGTAGTCAATGGTGATAGAACTTGTTTATTAAATTGTATCGCCAAAAGTTTGTAATACTATATGGTTTATTTCCCATATATTGTACATTTTGTACATTTTGATAACTTTTCGTGCCAAAACTATGTGTAATCTAGGCTTTTCTGCCAGGCTAGGAGGTAACACCGCAAATTGGAATATCTATTAGATGGAGGGTGTGCATGAATTTATACATGGAGGTGAGACTGTTTGAATTCATTTCCCAATGTATCTTAGCCTTATTTATTTACTAATTTACAATAATATACAATGTCACCCAATCCATTAGGATTAGGTGTCAACATTCCCCCCCCTTAATCTGAAGGGATGTTGTTGATTCCAAGCATCATTCTTAATTTTTCAAACTTTTCTCTTCCAAGCGCTTTGGTGAAGATGTCTGCAATCTGCGCATTTGTGGAAAAATGACGTAGATGGATAGTTTGGCCTCAACATGATGTCGAATCAGATGGTATTTTGTATTGATGTGCTTGGTTCAATCATGGAAATTTGGGTTCTCGGCCAAATTTATTGAAGAAGTGTTGTCGATCATGAGTGGAGTTGAATGCATTTGTTTCATTTTCAAATCTTCTAGGATTTTCCTGAGCCACAAAATTTCCTTTGTTGCTTCAGTTGCTACCGCATATTCTGCCTCAGTTTTGAAATCTGTTGGAACTGACTATTTGTGTGATCTCCAAAAGACAACTCCTGATCCAAGACTAATGGTATAACCTGAAGTAGATACCCCAGTTTCTTTGTCCCCATCAAAGTCTGAATCAGAGCATATGATCAAGCTGAAGTCACCCACCTATGTATATTTGAGTCCAAAGTCTTGAGTTCCCTTCAATTACTTTAGAACTCTTTTTGCAACAGACAAATGTCCTTCACAAGTTTTTTTCATAGACCTGGAGAGGGTTCCAACAGAAAATGAGATGTCTGGTCTAGCAGTAGTTAGGTAGATAAGACTTCCTACAAGCTTTCTATACTTTGTTGCATCCTCGAATTTTTCCCTTCAATGGATGTGAGTTTCAATTTTTGTTCCATTGGAGTGGTCAGAGGATTCAATTCATCCATGCCAAACTTGTTCAAAATATCTCCAATGTACTTCTTTTGAGAAAAGAAAATAGATTTAGGATTTTGAGTTACTTCAATACCGAGATAGTAGTGGACATAGCCCAAATCAGTCATTTCAAAACCTTTCTTCAATTATTTTTTTATGGATGCAATATAACTCTCATTGTTCCCTGTCATCAAAAGATCATCTACGTACACCACAAGATATACAATTGTTTTCCCAAATTTCTTAACAAACAAATTTTCATCATCACGATCAAAAAGTTTCAAGTTAAGTTTCAGAAGATGCTTAGTTATTTTTTATACTAGGATCACGGTGCTTGCTTGAGGCCATACAAAGATTTTATAATATTGCATACTTTGTGTTCTTAACCCTTCACAACAAATCCTTCTGGCTGGGACATAAATACCTTCTCCTTTAGATCTCCATTCAAAAAAGGCAGTTTTTACATCCATTTGATGGAATTTCCATCCCTTCTGAGCTGCTAGGGAAAAGAGTGTCCGGATGGTGGCCCATTTTATTGTGGGGTCAAAATTTTCCTCATAAGCGACCCCTTATTTTTGTGAAAAACCTTTTTCCACAAGCGTGGCTTTCTGCTTGTCAAGTGAGCCATCCGCTTTTTAATTGTTATTGTAGACCCACTTGCAGATAATTGGTTTGGTTCCCAAAGGAGGATCAACCAGCTTCCAAGTTCCATTCTTTATCAAGGCATCATACTCTTTTTGCATCGCTTCATTCCATTCAACATGAGAAGTGACTTATTTGAAGGAGGTTGGTTCAAGATCTATAAAAAATATCAGTTCAAAGTTATAAGAAATATCCATATCAATAGGTGAATCAGAATTATCTATGTCACCTCCATTTTTTCTGGTAGAATTTCTTGTTCCTGTCTTTCCAACCTCATTGGGACAAATTTTTTCTAGTGTCTTTATCAGACATTTTGGGGGACCTTTCTAATATGGCCCAGGATACTCATTTGTTTGAGTTGGAATTGAATCAAGATTCAATCTCCCAATTTTGTCAATCACATTGTTCAAGGTGTCATCCATGGTTGGTTCTTCATGTGTAGGAGAGAGTGCTTTGGAAGATGATTCCACATATTGATTGAGTATAGGAATCCCCCCTTCAAGATGTGGAATCTGATTATCATCTTCTTGAAATGACTTTGCATGTGTGAATCTATCCAAGCGATCAAGTTGCCACTCTACAACATTATCAGTCTTGGAATATTCAAGGAATATGGAATCTCTGGCCACTAAAAACTTCTTATTGAATTCATCATAGAGACGATATCCTTTGGAGGTATTGGAATACCCCAATAAGATACATTTTTGACTTCTAACACCAAGCTTAATCATTTGTACCTTAGGTATCAAAGCATAACAGGTGGAACCAAAGACCCTGAAATGCTTTACCGAAGGAATGTGGCCATGCCACATTTCATAAGGAGTTTTGTTTCTGATTGAATTTGAAGGACACCTATTCTTTATGTAAACATCACATAGAACTGCAATAACCCAAAACATCAATTTTAAATTCTTAAAAAACATCATGGAGTGAACCATATTTAAAATTTTCTTGTTCATTCTTTCAGCTACACCGATCTGTTGAGGATTATAGGGTACAACTCGTTGATGTTTGATCCCATGTTGGCGAAGATAGTTTTCAAATTCTATTGAATTGTATTATTTTCCACTATTAGTGTGAAAAGAGCCAATATGAGTTTCTGCATCATTTTCAGTGAAGACATGAAAATTATTGAATTTTTGAAAATCATCAGATTTGTTCTTCAATAAGTAAACCCAACACATTGTGGCGTGTTCATTAATTAATGTCATCATATATTTATTTCCATTTTCAGAAGCAAAAAACATGGGGCCACATAAATCTGAATGAATAAGCTCAAGTTTTATTTGTGCTCTGGAATGTGAATCATGAAAGGACTGTTTGCTATGCTTTCCTAGAATACAAGAATCACATTTCTTAAGTTTCCTCGAAATTGTAGGCAATCCAGTAACACCATTTTTTCTTCAACAATAAAAGGCTATCATAGTTTAAGTTTCCAAATCTAGCATGCCATAAAAGACTTGATGGGAATGTACTTTCATCATAATGAGAACTGAATGAAAATTTTTTTGCATGAGAAGAGGAACCTTGCAGCTTTAGGAGTCTTCCTTCTTTTATTCCCTCCATGACAAGTGAGTAATCTGATGCTTTTCTGACCTAAACCTTTCCATCAAACATGTAAATGGAGTGTCCTTTCTCGCAGATGTTGACCAAGGACAACATGTTTCTCCTCAACTCAGGGAGGTATAGAACCTTATGTAGAAGATGATTTGGAAGACTAGGCAACTTAAGCTTGATTGTGCCAAGCCCTGATGGCTTGAGTTTGGATTTATTTGCGAAGTATACTGCTCCATAAACTTTTTCAGTAAATTCTTCAAATAAATCTTTTCTAAAATTCATGTGACATGTTTCTCTTGAATCTAGCAAGCAATCATTTCTCCAAGAACTAAATGAAACATAAAACAAGTCTTCAGTTACTCCATTGTTACAATGCGCTATAACATAATGAGCGAATTCATGTGCTTTACCTTTGTCTCTGTCATGATTTTTACCGTTTTCTTGATTTCTTTGCTGCTCAATTTTATCCAAAGGCAACTTACATGTAGATGCATCATGCCAATATTTATTGCAGTGTATGAAATGAAGATCAAATTTTCTAGTTTGAGTTTGTTTGCCCTCCCTTCCTCTGAAATTGTTTCTTCCTCTTCCTCTTCGACCACCTCTTCCTGTGGAAGAATATTGAGCATGACTCTTCTCTCTCTATGTGCAGAACATACAACCTCTTCAGAAGACAGAGGGGTTGTCATCTTTCCAAAAGCCTTCTCTCTTTCTAAATTTTTTTTCTCAAGGCAATCAAAGGATATTTTCATGAGGTTTCCACTTGCTTGTAATGACTCAAGGTAATGTGAGTAAGTGGGATACAATGCCTTAACATAAGCTATAAGAGATATGTCAACTTCTACACCACAATTATTAATGTCATGCATGATAGATCTTACTTCTAATGCTAAAGAAATATGGTCATAATTTTTCAATTCAAGGATGAGAAACTTAATCATTAATTGAACAATTTCACATTCTGAATGTGAGTCATAGAGTTATTTTAATTTTCTCAGGGATTCATAGGCATTTGAAAGTGGTGTAATAAGATGACTCACCTCTTCATTTACAGAAGCTGAAATCAAGGTATAGGCCTTGCAATTATTGTTTTCCCAAATGGCGATCTCCTTGTTTGAGGTGGGATTTGCTAGCGGATGGTCTCCTTATCCTTCACAAATTCCTCTCCACAACTCATTAGAAATGATAGTATGCTCAATTTTGCAAGACCATTTAGGATAGTTCTCCCTGCTGGAGGGAACAAATCCCACAATAGATATGAGAGAATGCATTATTTAAAAAAAAAATCACTTTGCTGCCACTGTAAAAAAAAACTCAATTATGCGTGAGGTTGCATGGGTGAGGGAGTAGTAGTGGAAGCCACGGAATGCTGAAGGCCATAGGAAAGCAGAGGCTCAATGCAGGGAGTATGAGCTGAGGGCCAAGGGGTCGAGCACCATTTGTAGCTGCAGTGAAGGATTGATGGCAGATCCAGTGAAGGGTCGATGCAGAAACAATTGGCGGTGGAGGGAGACCCAAGAGACCGAGAGGGCCACATAACACGAAGCAAGGAGGCCAAGCTATAGTTTTAAAAAGAAAATCATATCTACAAAATTCGATGAGGAATAATGGGCAATGGAATATATGACAGAGAAGAAGAAGTTATGTCAGGTGCTGGTAGAAAGGCAGAGAGGCAGGTTTTCTAGAAGGGAGTTACAAGGGAAACGATGCCGGAAATATAGCTGGCACTGATGCCATGTCAGGCCAGGAGGTAACTTCGCAAATTGGAATATCTATTAGATGGAGGGTGTGCATGAATTTATACATGGAGATGAGACTGTTGGGATTCATTTTCCAATGTCTCTTAGCCTTCTTTATTTACTAATTTACAATAATATACAATCTCACCCAAACCCTTAGGATTAGGTGTCAACATTTTCAATATCAATATAGTTTGCAGGAAATTATTGGTAAATAACCATGTTCTTTCCAACCAACCTTTTTTTTTTCCAATATATTTATTAGCACTCTAAGTTAACTAATATAAATCCTTCATATATGTCATTTTTGTCTTAGTGTATATACCAACACTAACATTTATATAACATGGAATATCATCGACGAATGTAGATTTAAATATTCTATATCAACAAGACAACATTCCTCTGCTAAAATACTTTTATACAGTAGAAATTCCATGGAAACAACAGAGCATTAGATATAGTTATAAGCCAATACTCTCGTACAGACTGATATTTATTTCGGAGCAGCTAAATTCTAAGAGAATCAATTGGACAAGAGATATATTGTGGAAATAATTGCACAAAATTTGACATATGAAAGTCATGAAAATTACTTAACAAATCTCTAGAATGTGCCAAAAAATCAGCTATGCAAGAGGATTTTGCATTTCAAATAGACCTATAAATTTATGAAAATAGTCCATTCAAAATTATTTAACAAATCTCTAGAATGTGCCAAAAAAATCAGCTACTCAATAGGATTTTCCATTTCAAATAGGCTTGAAAATTTATGAAAATAGCCATCCAATTCATGTAGATGCCTTTGTCTGAAGCTTTCTGTCAGTGAAAAAATTAAATAATAAAAATCAGGGAACAATGAGAAGATTTATGTAGCATCAACTAAATAGGCTTGATAAACTCTGTTATCAAAAAATTAGACCTGACAGGCTGCTAATCAAATCAATCTTATGTAACTGTTTCAAACCAATCTTTTGATTGAGGCTTAGCCTCCTCAACCTGAGAGGGCTCTCTCAAGGGTTAATAATTTTGATAAAAATATAGATGGTTAACTCTATGTGGGGTAATAATCAGATAAATGATAGATATTGATTGTAAATCACATCAGCGAGTGCACATTGGGCTTATGGAGTCAAAATAGTTTCATTAAAACCAATCAATCTACTTAGCATGGAAGTTGAGGCATATCAGAGTTTAGTCAAAGGATACACATGTGAAACTGTAAAAAAGACAGTCAGTTTGTCTATATAGGAAGTTAGAGCATAAAAGATGAATTCTGAGGAACATAAACAAACACCACTGCCATAAGATAGTAAAAATATGAAATTATAACAAGAACATACTAAAACTCTTTATGAATCTCAAGTTGGCTAAGTAGAAATCTCTGTATTAAGCTGAAAACCAATCACTTACAATAAACAAAGTCCTTTGCTAAAAATGTCCAACCCCCGACATATTTGATTTCTTGATCTTTTATATATCATTTACAACATAAGATAACCTTATATGATGCTAGATACATTGAACTCTTGACTCTTGACACCTTGCCTAACCATATGACATGGTATTTATTACAAAAGGATAGCTAATATACTAAAAAGTCCTATTACAAATAGGATTCAAACTCTTAATCACCTATCTATAACAACCTTATCTTAATTAAATTACATGCTTTGCCAAATTTATTAACACTTGGTCGAATCTATATGCTTGCCTTTAAATCTTGATGACCATAATGTTGACCTCCATCAAAGTAGGAAACAGTCCCCTATTTTCTAGGCATAGGGTCCTTTGCAGTTTTGAAATGTTCTGACCATCATGAGTTCATTGTTTCGAGGTTCTTTGCTATTAGGAATTGAACACCTGCTAAAAATCCTCCCTAAGCTCCAGTTGTCAAAAACCATATTTACATTGTTTAAATGAGCTGTAATAGTCTGTGCTATGAAAACAACACAGTTACGTAGCACTTTTTCTAGCACAACTATTTTACCCTTTATTCTTCAAGATTTTGATTTCTTTCCTCCGGGATTATCTTCATTATCATTTAATACATCCTCCCTAGAAATTTCAGGTCATAATTCACATTTTTTCCCTTCAAATATTTATGAGAAAGAGTGAAAAAAGCTACCACAACAGTTTCATAATGCTTTTCACTCTTTTTACACTATTTTCGCTACGAAACTGCTGAGTGAGCAGTTTTGTCCAAATTTTTCCAATGTGAAAACCATAAATGTGCCAAAAATAAAAATAACACTAATTTCATCAAATCAAAAAGCCATATGAACTGAAAAACATAGTTTTCATGAGATTCCTTCTTAATTTTCACTTTATTTAGCTTTTCACTTTTTAATGATTGTCATTTTGCACCTTTGTTCTTTAACTCATCCTGAATCACTTTCAGCTACTACTCCAAGTCTTCCACTTGACCTTTAAGTTTCCTGTTACTAGCTCTCAAGTCAGTATTTATTACTCTCACAAATTTGGCTTCCTTTATTGCTGGGACAGTCCATGTGAAAAACTTCTCTGCACTACTTAGGGTTTCAGAAATAGAACCATTTTTACCTTCCCACAGTGTCTTCATTATTTTGAACTCCACTTTCTCAATACTATGCTTTCTAGCCCTCTTTATCATCACCACAATTTCTTGGTTTTCTAACCTCAACTTCTCTTCAAGATGTTGAAACTCGGTTTTCCTTGTCACTTCCTCTTTTCCCTCTTTTGTTCTGCTGGCTGTATGCTTCTCTACAGGTGTTGAGATATCAACCTCTTCTTCAGGGGCTTTAGCTGTTTCAATAGTTTCTTCAAATTCCTTAATTTTCTTAGCATGCCTAGTTAAAGGCTTTCTATCTTGAAAGATAAAAGCTTCATTTTCACCCTCAAACTCAAGCTTCTTTACAGACTTAGATTTTTTCTTTTTGTGCTCATCTTCTCCAATGAATTCAGCTTGCATAATGGGTGTCTCCTCTATGTCAATTGCATGCAGGATGTCATCTAAGTTTCCCTTTATCATTGGGATCTCCTCTGTACCTGTAGCAATTGTTTTTCCATTTAATGCCACTTCTTGGCTTCTTGTTACTCTTTTGATTTCCTGCCTGCTGACATATTGTTTCTGTTTTGCCTCTTTGACAATATTTGACCTTTGTTTTGTAGGTAATGGATTCAGTGTATCAAGCACTTGTGTCTACTCTTTCCTTTCTCAAGTTGTTTCCTTGGCTTCAGTTTCACAAATTAATTTGGTTTTGCAACCACAAGTTGACTAGACTCTGCTACTGGTGGTGATGGAGTTCCTTTAGTTTTAGGGTTTCTAGTAGGAGTTAGTGTTTCCAACTCAAAACCATTTATAAAAAAAAAGGATGACCAATCCCTACCTATCTTCTGAAGCTCATTCAAAATAAATAAATTCATCAAACCATGATGAAACAAATATGCTTCACAACCTTCATATTTAGCTTGTACTTTATCAACCATTTTAGCAAGACTCCTATGCAGGTAAAAGGTCAAATCAAGTGAAATATTACTTGTGAAATGCAGAAGTAGCTTGAAATGATATATGTAGACCTTATGATATCTGCCTTCACATGTAAAGTATCTCTGGATGCTAAGCATTAGCTTTGCATAAGTGTCTTTGATGTAGCTTCTAGGGATAGTATTATTGAGGTCCATATCTGCATACTCAGGTTTCATGAATTCTTTGCATGGCTCCATATCAAATTTGAAAATTTTGAACCAAGTTTCTTGACCCCTTGGTATTTCTGTCACAACAACAATAATATCTGGCGTAATTGGTACACTTAGCATCCCAACCTTGGTAGTTGTTCCATTGAAGTGCAATCAAATTCTTTAGACACCTGTGTGTGGCAACCCTGTAGCTTTTCACAAAACCGAAGACAACCTACTCTGCTGAATGCCTTCATCACTGTTGGGTCTTCAACTATGTACTTCAAATTTTCAGGCTCATATCTTAAGCAGTGACCCCCTCTGCGGTCTTTATTTTCCTCTGCCATGCTTCATAGAAAACTTGTCAGCCTTGCTTGACAAATTGAATCAGCCTCGCTTGAATATGTGAAACAAAAACCTCGCTTGATTATATGAAAAAACCTCTCTTGATTATATGAAACAACCTCGCTTGATTAGGATGAAGAAAAACTTGTATTGAATAGCCACAGGTTTGGCTTGACACTTCAAAGCTTAGACATTCGAATGGAGGCAAGGGAAATGTGTATGACCAATTAAGCAAGATTTTGAATTTGAAATGTCATCTCATAACTGAATTATGCCTCATTCATGCCCTATCATGACAATGATGACTGCAGCATGGGTAAGTACATCGAATATCATCATTAATTGACCTATTGTACCACTAACATACCATTCCCAATGAATTCTGACAATTTCCAGCTCAAATGACAAGACGGTTAAGAAACCGCACTTTCGTAGTGCCTGTAGTGTATTTTTCCCAGTTTGCGCTACGAAACTATTAGCAATTTCGTAGCGCAAATCAAATTTTTTTAACTAGTGGCGCTACGAAAACATTGATTCTTGGCTAATTGCATAGTTTTGACCCAAAAATTTATGGAATGACTCCCAAATGGAAATTATGGATATTTTGACAATGAATGGACCTTTAAAATACTTTATTCAAACTTAATGATGAACTTTTAACTAATAAAAATCTAACCTACCCTTAATCAAATCCTAAATTTACTTCTAAACCTAATTTGAACCATGACCAAAAACAAACATGACACAATGATGTTTTGAATTTTTTTTTGGGTGATAATAGTGGCTCCACTTGGGACAGTGTACCCCTGTGGTACACTAAGAACGAGTAGTTCCAGTGCTGCTATCCATTTTCGTGACCAAAAAAGAAAAAACTTTGAAATTTCCAAGCTTTCTCCTCAAGCTCTAATGTCCTTCACCTCAAGCTCAAGCTTGCTGATTTAGCTTGTCATTATTAGCATAAAAACTTATAAAATGGAATATGTACAATGACATGAGTGATCAATCAGTTTTCAGGAAGAGAAATGCTTTAAAAACCTGCCATTGACAGGTCCTCCAGCATATGATTTTCCATCCATCTCCTACAGTATGTAAGTATTGTTCCCATGGAAAGAAGCTACCTTGAAAGGACCTTTCCACAAGTTCTTGAACTTACCATGTTTGCCTTTATCTTCAATTTTAGCCTCCCATTTCAGCACTTCATCCTGAATTTGAAAACTTTCCTCCTTAACCTTCTTATCAAATGTCCTCTTGATTTTTTTTTTAGATTGTTGTTTTCTGTTATAAACTTTATTTCTCTTCTCCTGCAAAGCTATTAGCTGATTGATTCTCCTCTAGACTACATTTGGTTCCTCTTCTAACCCTTGAATCAGCTTCATGATAGGTACCCCTAGAGATGTAGGAAAAATGGCCTCAGCCCCATATACCAACTCATATGGTGAGGTTCCAATTGACCTTTTTGTGCATATCCTATCAGCCCATAAGGCATAATTTAGCTTTAAATGCCAAGCTTTCTTATTCTCCTACAACACCATTTTAATGATCCTCACAATACTCTTGTTAGAAGATTCAGCAAGACCATTCCCTTGCGGATAGTATGTAGTAGAATTCCCAAGAGTGATATGATATTGATGACAGAAATTGACTAGCTTCTTAGACTTAAATTCCTGTGCATTATCAATTATAATCTTCATGGGGCAACCAAACCTAGACATGATATTATTTTCTAAAAAAGAAATAATCACAGAATCATTTTCTTTCCTAGTTGGGATTGCTTCAATCCATTTGGTGAAGTAATCATTTGCTATAAGAATCCAACGATGCTGAACTGATGATGATGGATGAATCTCTCCAATAAAATCTAGCTCCCACTGCTGAAATGGTGCTTCCACATAGATAGGCATTAAAGGTAAAGGTACAAGCTTCTTCTTACCCTCGAAAATATGGCATTCATGGCATGCAACAATCTTTTTATAGACATCCTTAAAAATTTTAGGCCAATAATACCCTGCTCTAAGAATCTTGTTCACTGTAGCATTCCAATAATGATGACCTCTGCAATCTCCTTTATGGAACTCCTCAATTACTTTATCAGCCTCCTCTTCCAGCAAACAATTCAGCCAAATTCCATCGGTATCCTTCTAAAATAGATTTCTGTCAAAAATAAAATATCTCAAGGATTTTAGCTTAACAAACCTTGCTTTAGAATTTGTTATATCAACAGGTGCTTTATGATGTTGTAGGACAAAAACAACCTCCTTTTACCAATTTGAAGTGATGTATTTTTCTTCAATAGGGAATAGTTCTTCTTCCTCATCTTGAATTTATGATATTTCTACATTAATTTTAAGTCAAGACAATCAAATTTTGACTGCACCATCAGCTTTGGTAAGCCTTTCCCTTTGACCAATTTTGTTGTATTAATCTCTATATCATACTCCAGCAATTTAGCAATCCATTTTCCCCTCTTACCATAAGGATCGGCTTGAGTGAGGATGTCTTTCACAACAATATTAGGAACAAAAGCCACAATATGAGAATGTAGAATATAAATTATGAAATCTTTGATAGCCTTTACCAAGGCATAGACTTGATTCACTAAGATATTATATTTTAGCTTAGAGTTGGCTAATTTCCTACTAAAGAAAGAAGTAGGCTGCTCAATACCTTGCTGTCCCTTTTGTAGCAGAACTCCAGCAATGGTATTCTCTGATGCGAAAGTAAAACCCATAAATTCTTTTAAGAAATATGGACTGATCAATATTGGTGCTTGTGTGAGTGCCCTTTTGATTTCCTCAAATGAGTGTCTTGCTTCTGCTGTCCACTTAATGTCAAATCCCTTCTTCAGCATCCTTGTTATGTCCTTCACAATATCAGCAAAATTAGGAATAAATCGCCTTACAAAATTTACCTTTCCAAGGAACGATTGAATCTCCTTCCTTCTTCTTGGAAAATCCACCTCCTAAATTGCATTGAACCTATTTGGATCAATCTTAATCCCATATTTAGAAATTATGTGTCCAAGTAATTTACCTGAAGTTAAAGAAAAAATACTTTTGGTGGGATTTAGAGAGATGCCAAACCTTCTACACTTCAGACAAATTCTTTCTAGGTGTTTCAAGTGACCTTCTTCCCTCCTCAAGAAGACTGTTATATCATCAAGATAAACAACCACCATCTTGTCCTTCTCTTTGAAAAAATAAACATTCATTGCCCTCTAAAACGTAGCTCCTGCATTCATGAGACCAAATGGCATCTTGGCATACATGAAAGTACCCCATGGTGTAGTAAAGGCTATTTTTTCCTAATCATCAGGATGTACCCAGATTTGATTATAACTTGTAAAACCATCAAGCATAGACATTATCTGAGAACCAACAATATTTTGCAAAATTTTCTCCATCTTCGGGAGAAGATAATTCTCCTTCAGAGAGGCTTTACTCAAATTTATGAAGTCGATCCATATTTTGATTTCTCCACTCTTTTTCCTAATTGGAAGCAAGTTTGCAAACCAATTTAAAAACCTGATTGGGACAATGATTTTGGCATCAAAGATTTTTTTGACCTCCTTCTCAATCAGAGGCATGAGAAGTGGATTGATCCTCCTTAACTTCTGCTTGAAAGGATTTTCATTTTCTTTTATGGGAATAGTATGCTGAATAATAGTGAGGTCATATTCTTTCAAATCAGCATAATTCCAAGAAAACACATCTATAAATCTCTTCATGATTTCAATATACTTAAACTTCATATCATCTGAAAGAAACTTTGAAATTTTAATCATTTTAGGCATAGCTACTGTACCAAGGTTACAACTCTCAACTTCTTCATTATTAGCTTGTATCTTAGGTGATTTAAAAGCATCATTCTTATCAAAAATTTTCTCAAGAGGAATGAGTCCCTTTGGTATAGAATTTTTCTTTAGTTGCAAAACTTTAGATTTCCCTTTAGACTCAGGAGGCATATTTTTTTGACCTACTTGTATGTTTTCAAACTCTTCTTTCAGCTCAATAAATTTCTTCACTTTTTGATCATCCTCAAAAACTTGCCAATGAGTAATATTATCAGGGATAGCTATTCTATGGTGAATCTCAACCTCATATTTTTCTATGGAATGCATAGGAATAATGAAAAGACTTGCAGAGACAACAAGAGAATCAACAATGGAGTTTTGTTCTCTATTTTTGACCATGAATGAATAAGCTTGAAAGTTTTCCAACATGTCCAAAAATAAGTTCCTATATGCCCACATCCTTATATCTTTTGTTTGATAAGCACCTTCAACTTGTTTAATAACTAACTCCGAATCTCCAAAAATAGAAATTTTTTGGGTATTCATTCTTTTCAAAACCTCTAGGCCCAAAATCAAGGATTCATACTTAGCCATGTTATTCATGCAATTGAAGTTCAATTTATAGGAAAAGAACTTACTCTCATCACTTGGACTTGTGATCCAAATCCCTGCTCCTGCTCCTTCTCTGCCTGCTGATCCATCAAAATGCAATTACCACCAACATCCCACCTCCTTATCTCTAATTTGTTGATATTTTGTTTGCTGATTTTCAGACGGCTGAATTTTAGAACTCTAATTTTTTGCTTCTCTTTCCTCTTCTACTTCATTAGTCAACTCGTTGAAAATAATAGCAGAACTGATTTCAGTATCAAGAGAATAAATTGGAATATTTTGGGGCTTGTCTTTACTACTCAGCATGTAGGCCATGCTTGTCTGTCGATACAATCTTCTTTTCTCACCAAAAATAGGAATGGTGGCATAAGTAAGGTTCATCTGCATTGTACCTTTGATTTTCACTGCCCATGACCTTGACAATAACATACAAAACTTCAGTGGAATGTCTGCTACCACAATGTCCATGACCACAGTTTTAGCAGGAATTTGTGTTAAACCAACAAAAACATCCTTGATTAAACCAATGCATTGAACTCTTTTCGAATCAAAAGAAAACAACTATTTATATGACCTAGTTATTTCTAACCCCATTCTTTCCATGATTACTTTGGGCATAAGATTGTGAGAGGCCCCTGAATCCAACATAGCATTATGCAATTTCATGTCGTGAATGCTAAGGCTCACATAAAAAGGAGGCACCTCCTTATTCTGTTCATCTTCTAGTCTTGGACCCAAGTATATGGTTGGATGATATTCTAATACATTCAAGATATCAACGACTCCTGGTTGTGAATTCAACATTTTAAAAATCCTGCTTCTATATTCATTTACCTTGAGAATCTCATCAAAAGGGACTGATATTTTAATCTTTGAAATTTCATTCTCAAGGCTGAAAACAGAAACAAATTTTTCAGCTTCTTTGATAGGAGGAACAACTGGTGTATCTTTCTTACCTTCAGTGACCTTAAGAGAATATTTCTTGCCATCAACAACCTTAAATGTATCTTTCTTAGGCTATGTTTTATTTGCAATGATAGGCACATTTCTATTTCTAAGATTGTATTATTTTTTCATCTCAAAAATAGCATGTTGATACCCCTTTAGATAATCTGATGTTTCCTCTCCATGATTAATTTGGTCTAATTGATCATGCTCTTCTTTAGTCAAGAAAATTCCAGACATTTCCTCATCAAAATAGTGAATAGACTCTTTAGGAATTTCAGTATCATCTTCCTCATCAACCAAGTTCTGTGGGAAAGGAGGTCTCACTGGAGGATCAGGCTGCTAATTTATGTTTTCCCTTGGCCTTTGTTGATTCTGAGGTCTCCTGAATTGAGGGTTTCTAAATTGAGGCCCATGTTATGCAGGAGGAGCAGAGGTATTCCCAAGGGCCAATCTATCCATCAAATTTTCCATTGTTTTCATCATTGAATCCAACTTATCCTGAGAGGTAGAGGATGAAGGCTTCTCTTATTCTTTCAACTTAGTCTTACCCATTTTTTATTTTTTAGCTGCTATTAAATTAACCTCCACCTTCACTACATCATTTTTCATTTCAGCAAGTGAAAGGGATTCTCTTTCTCTCAAGCTTAAGCTAAGGCTTGTGGTGGTTTCAAATGGGTAGGAATAGAGTCATACACCTTGTTAAACCTTTTTGAAAATTTTTGAACAGATTCATCAGCAGCTCTCTTCAGAGTGCTGTACTCGGTGAGGGCTTGTATTGGATTAGTTCTATTTCCCCATTTTCTCAGAAAAGTACCCTCAAAATCATTCCAATTATGAATACTTCCAGGAGTAAGGGCTTTATACCATTTCCTAACTTCACCAATAAAAATCTAATAAAAAAACCTCAACTTAACATATTCATCATCAACCTCCTCCCTATCTATAAAATCATTAAAAGGGTCCACATGTTCTTCTATTGTAATGTCTTCATCACTTCCCCAAGTTTTGATTCTAGCAACATATTTTCTAGGGAGGTCATGTAAGACAACTGGAAGAACAAGAGGGGTATATCTAGCAGGTGCAGAAGGTGGAGGAGGTACATTTCCAACCATGATTAAAGGGACTGTAGTAGCTTTAGGGATGGCATAAATAGAGGATGAAAAACTTCTATGAGGAGGATTGTTTGGTCTTTGTGGTCCACTAACAATTGAACTCCAATTTGTAAGATGTAAACCAAATTTACTTTTAAACAAGACTTCAAAAGGATCAAGCTCCTTCAATTTATCTAAAGACTCTTTTTCCAACAACAAATCAGAAGTAACACCTTCCCAAAACTCTTCTTTGTATTCTTGTGTTACTAGAGCTGAGGTATCAATACCTCTCTTATGAAAGTATAAGATAATTTCAGTTAGCTCTTTTTCACTTTCTGATCTAAACAAAACCTCTTGAATTTTATCATCAACTCTTTTATCTTCAGGACTTCTTCAAATTTCAGAGGACAAGGATTTCGAATGTGATGTAGTACCTTATATTTCAGAAATACCTTTACTGGTTCTAGAAATGGTGTTTGGATTGTCCATGATGGTAGGTGGATCTGGGTCAGGATTAATCCTCGTATATCTCCTTCTCGAAGCCACCTTTGATCATATAAATTCTGAATGGAGTCACCAAGGTAGATGCAGCCTCGAAAAGCTTCCTGAACTCCTGCTACTTTCAGAAGTTCAGCTTCAAAATTTCAGGAAAATATAATCTTCAGGCTCCTGGCAGACGCACCAAAATATTATCAAAAAATTCGACCTGATAGGCTGTTAATCAAATCAATCTCATGTAACTATTTCAAACCAATCTTTTGATTAAGGCTTAGCATCCTCAACTTGAGAGGGCTCTCTCAAGGGTTAATAATTTTGATAAAAATATAGATGGCTAACTCTATGTGGGGTAATAATTAGATAAATGATATATATTGGTTGTAAATCACATCAGCAAGTGCACATTGGGCTTATGGAGTCAAAATAGTTTCAGTAAAACCAATCAATCTACCTAGCATGGAAGTTGAGGCATATCAGAGTTTAGTCAAGAGATACACATGTGAAACTGTAAAAAACACAGTTAGTCTGTCTATATAGGAAGTCTGAGCATCAAAGATGAATTCTGAGTAACATAAACAAACACCACTGCCATAGGATAGTAAAAAGATGCAATTATAACAAGAACATACTAAAACTCTTTATGAATCTCAAGTTGGCTAAGTAGAAATCTCTATATTAAGCTGAAAACCAGTCACTTACAATAAACACAGTCCTTTGCTAAAAATGTCCAACCCCCAGCATATTCGATTTCTTGATATTTTATAGATAATTTACAACATAAGATAACCTTATATGATGCTAGATACATCGAACTCTTGACTCTTGACACATTTCCTAACCATATGACATGGTATTTATTACAAAAGGACAATTAAATCTACTAAACAGTCCTATTACAAATAGGATTCAAACTCTTAGTCACCTATCTATAAAAAACTTATCATAATTAAATTACATATTTGCCAAATTTATTAACACTTGGTCAAATCTAGATGCTTGGCTTTAAATCTTGATGACCATAATGCTAACCACCATCAAAGTAGGAAACAGTCCCTTGTTTTCTAGGCATAGGGTCCTTTGTAGTTTTGAAATGTTCTGACCATCATGAGTTCATCATTTCAAGGTTCTTTGTGGTTAGGAACTGAAGTAACACTTGCCAAAAATCCTCCCTAAGCTCCAGCTGTCCCAAACCATCTTTACACTGTTCAAATGAGTTGTAATAGTCTATGCTACAAAAGAAACACAGTTTCATAGCGCTTTTCGTAGTGCAACACTTTTACCCTTTCTTCTTCAAAATTTTGATTTCTTTCCTCCAGGATTATCTTCATTATCATTTAATACATCATCCCTAGCAATGTTAGGTAATAATTCACACTTTTTTCCCTTCAAAAATGTATGAGAAAGAGTGAAAAAAGCTGCTACAGCAGTTTCATAGCACTTTTCACTCTTTTTACACTGTTTGCGCTACGAAACTGATTAGTGAGAATTTTTGTCCAAATTTCTCCAAAGTGAAAACTATAAATGTGCCAAAACTCAAAATAACACTGATTTCATCAAATCAAAAATCCATATGAACTGAAAAACACAGTTTTCATGAGATTCCTTCTTAATTTTCACTTGATTTAGCTTTTGAATTTTTAATGATTGTCATTTTTCACCTTTGTTCTTTAACTCATCCTGAATCACTTTCAACTGCTGCTCCAATTCTTCCACTTAACCTTTAAGTTTCCTATTACTAGCCCTCAAGTGAGCATTTATTACTCTAAAAAATTTGGCTTCCTTTATTGTTGGGACAGTCCATGTGAAAAACTTCTCTACACTACTTGGGGTTTCAGACATAGAACCAATTTTACCTTCCCACAGTGCCTTCATTATTTTGAACTCTGCTTTCTCAATGCTATGATTTCTAGTCCTCTTTCTCATCAAAGCAATTTCTTGGTTTTCTAACCTCAACTTCTCTTCAAGATGTTGAAACTCTGTTTTCCTTGTCACTTCTTCTTTTCCGTCTTTTGTTCTGCTGGCTGTATGCTTATCTACAGGTGTTGAGAGATCAACCACTTCTTTAGGGGATTTATCTATTTCAATTGTTTCTTCAACTTCCTTAAGTTTCTTAGCATGCCTAGTTAAAGGCTTTCTAGCTTGAAAGATAAAAGCTACATTTTCACCCTCAAACTCAAGCTTATTTACAGAATTGGATTTTTTCTGTTTGTGCTCATCTTCTCCAATGAAGTTAGCTTACACAATGGGTGTCTCCTCTATGTCAATTGCATGCAGGATGTCATTTAAGTTTCCCTTTATCACTGGGTTGTCCTCTGTATCTGTAGAAACTATTTTTCCCTTTATTGCCACTGCTTGGCTTCTTGTTACTCTTTTGATTTCCTGCCTTCAGAAATCTTGTTTCTATTTTGCCTCTTTGACAATATTTGACCTCTTTTTTGCAGGTAATGGAGTTGGTGTATCAAGCACTTGTGTCTGCTTTGTCCTTTTCTCAACTTGTTTCCTTGGCTTGAATTTTACAAATTCCTTTGGTTTTGCAACCACAGGTTGACTAGACTCTGCTACTGGTGGTGATGGAGTTCCTTTAGTTTTAGGATTTCTAGCAGGAGTTAGTGTTTCCAACTCAAAACCATTTATAAACAAAAAGGATGACCAATCCCTTCCTATCTTCTGAAGCTCATTGAAAATCAATAACTTCGTCAAACCATGATGAAACAAAGATGTTTCACAACCTTCAGATTTGGCTTGTACTTTATCAAACATTTTAGCAAGACTCCTATGCAGGTAAAAGCGAAAATCAAGTGAAATTTTACCTGTGAAATGCAGAAGCAGCTTGAAATGATATGTGTATACCTTATGATATTTTCCTTCACATGTAAAATATCTCTGGATGTTGAGCAACAACTTTGCATAAGTGTCTTTGATGCAGCTTCTAGGGATAGTGTTATTGAGGTCCATATCTGCATACTCAGGTTTCATGAATTCTTTGCATGGCTCCATATCAAATTTGAAACTTTTGAACCAAGTTTCTTGACCCCTTGGTATTTCTGTCACAACAGCAATAATCTCTGGTGTAATTGGTACACTTAGCATCCCAACCTTGGTAGTTATTCCATTGAAGTGTAAGGAAAATTCTTTAGACACCTGTGTGTGGAAACCTTATAGCTTTTCACAAAACCGAAGACAACCTACTCTGCTGAATGCCTCCATCACTGCTGGGTCTTCAACTATGGCATTCATATTTTCAGGCTCATATCTTAAGCACTGTCCCCCTCATGGACTTTCTTTTCCACTGCCATGTTGCACAGAAAACTTGTCAGCGTCGCTTGACAAATTGAATCAGCCTCGCTTGAATATTTGAAACAGCAACTTCGCTTGATTATATGAAATAACCTCGCTTGATTATATGAAACATCCTCACTTGATTAGGATGAAGAGAAACTTGTATTGAACAACCATAGGTTTGGCTTGACACTTTAGAGCTTAGGCATTGGAATGGAGGCAAGAGAAATGTGTATGACCAATTAAGCAAGATTTTGAATTTTAAATGTCATCTCATAACTGAATTATGCCTCATTCATGCCCTATCATGACAATGATGAATGCAGCATGGGTAAGTACATCGAATCTCATCATTAACTGACCTACCATACCACTAACCTACCATTTCCCAACAAATTCTGAAAATTTCCAGCTCAAATGATAAGACAGTTAAGAAAACAAGCTTTCGTAGTGCCCACAATGTATTTTTCCCAGTTTGCGCTACGAAACTATTAGCACTTTTGTAGCATAAATCAGGTTTTTTGAACTAGTGGCGCTACAAAAACGTGGATTCTTGGATAATTTCACATTTTTGACCCAAAACTTTATGGAATGACTCCCAACTGGAAATTATGGATATTTTGACAATGAATGGACCTTTAAAAGACATTATTTGAACTTAATTATGACCTTTGAACTTATAAAAATATAACCTACCATTAACCAAATCCGAAATTTACTTCTAAACTTAATTTGAACCATGACCAAAAAAAACATGACACAATGATGTTTTGAATTTTTTTTGGGTGATAACAAACTCCACAAGTCTTGAAAAACCACTGATTTCATAATGACCTTTACCAATATTGATCAAGTATTGTGTACCCTAATAAAATTAGCTCGCTAAGAATCTAGGCAAGTAAACGTTTTTGAGTACTCTGTAGACTCATGAATCTTGTAACAATGATTAGAGTCTTCGTCTGGTATAGGGCTGAGCCTTGTACACTAAACGATTGGTCACAAATCCTTGAGATGAAAAAAAAATGTATTTACATGTTATTAAAAACTTTCAAACAAATCTGGCCTATACATGTCCTCAGAAGCATAAAAACACATTCAAAAAATTATGTTTCCATACATGTCGTTGCTTGTTTTGGTGTGTTACATGAATAATTTTGAACAGTTGCATATTAGTTTACTTCTTAATTGAGATAGTCCCCATTTCACAGTAACTAGTGACTATGTCATGTTTTTACTGTTTCTTAGTAGATACAATTGTATGGAGAAAAACATTGTCATAAAGAAAAAAATTGTCATGAAGATCTATCACATACTGGAATTGAAATGATTAGAAGTATGTTCCTTCTCCAAGGCTTGCATTTCATATGAAATATTAAGTGTAGAGACATACACAGTGAGACAACAAGACTAAAAACTCATGTTGTAATGTTCCACTCTGACTTTTATGCACAAACCAATAGCAACATGCCGCTTTTGTTAAAACTGAGTTCTATCTTAAGAAAAGCCTTGGATAATTCCATACTGCTGGCAAAAATATAAATTAGAGGGATCATTTTATAAATCTCCTTTGTTATCATCCATTGTCCTCATTTTTGGAGGAGAAACTAGTCATTAAGAAAGCATGATTTTCATGTGTTCCAATGACTTCAAGCATTGTTGCATCTTAACAATGAGAATCCAAATAATGAGATAGATATACATCAAAACAATCTACTCATGGAACTATGCATTTGGTGTTAATTAACAACTGTAGGAACATGTATTCTGTATCATGGAGCATGTCAACAACATTAGCACATTTCATAATTCTAATTAGAAGAAGTGTACAATTGTTTATAAATAAATTTTGAGCACATTGGAATAAATTTATTTTGATGGAGATGGTATTATTTCCGTAACAAACCTAAGTGTAAGACCAATGTAAGTTGAGATTACTATTTCTAGAATTGTTTTAGGTGCTAGAAAATCATTTTCTAGCGCCAACAAAAATTATTTTAGAACATTTGTTTTTTAAACATTGTCGAATATATTTATTAATGATCCAAAAGGAAGATACCTCCCACTTACAAAATTGATGTAAATGACAAAATGGAAGAGGGGAACAAGTAGCTGGGATTGAAAACCAACGCTTTTACATCAAAGCAGGGGAATCCTCCAGCAAAATTTCATTTCTAGCTTCGAAAGTACTGCTTTAAAAAACAGAGGAACTTACATTTCATAACTAAAACTGGTTTCTGGGAGAACTAAGATTTTTCCTACGAAGTTATTTCTTATAAATTACTACTGTTACATAATATAATAATGATTTAAAGTGGAAAGAAGACTGAAATAGTAAAATATTTTTCTAGGATGTGAGGGAGCTGCTCCATTCTGGGATCTTCATTTACTTTTTATTGACAGTATTCTCTTCAATCAAGCTATTGCATCCTGCGAGCCAGTGCTACCTTCTGATTTTTTGGTGATCACGTCTCTCAGAAAGTTCACAGTGTATTCCATATGACCACACTGATTTTTGAGTTTCTCATAGTCCTTCCTATAGTCCTCTAGGCATTGCAGAATGATAGCATGTTCAACACAATTATGATCCTTCAATTGATTCAGAAGGTCCTTCACATGGTCGATCATAAATTTGTGCCCCTTTCACTGAGAGAACAAGGAAGAGGAGGGTCAACCCATATCCATAACAACATAGATAGGGGAGGCCAAAGAAAAACCAGAGAAGGAGAAAAAGGTAAGATGGTAGCTTGGATGGGGAAACCAACAATAGAGGAGGATCGAGTAGCTAGTAAGGGAAATGGGCAGCATTCAGAGATCCAACACTCATCAAAGAAGATGAATGGAGGAATGAAAAAAGATAGAATAAAAAAGTGGTATAAGAAGGAGAGGCATGGGCATGAAGCCAGGAAGACGACAAAAGAATGAGAGAGTCAAGAGGGCAAGGGAATATTTATCACGAGGGGAAAAAACAAGGGGATTTTGAATAAAATATGTTGATGTACTTCAAGTACATATTCTTATAGATGCATTTTCTAACTTTAATAGATTTGGTGCCCATATGAAGAGTACATTTATGTAATGATTAGAAATTTGACATTGTTTCCTATTTTGACTTGTATAGTCCTTTGATTTAATATTTTTAATTTAATGTTTTGTTGCTTATGGATATGAAACTCATTTGATTTAATTTTTTTAATAATGTGTTCTTTCTCATGGATCTTAAAGTCACTTTTAGGCCCATCACTAATTTAAACTTTAAATCAAGAAATAATTTGCTCAATGCATTAGAAAACTAAAATCACTAACATGGTAATAAAACAAAAAATACATGCAAATGTTACATTTCTCCATAAACATGAAATATATCACATTTGTCCATATACTTGTCACCCATACAAGATAACTCAATCTTTGCAGGTTAGGGAAAAAGAAAATTAATGGGTTCTTGTTTAATGAAAGAACCATGCCATTAGCACCCCCACAAAAATGAAAAAAAACATGCATTCCCATAACATTGACCTACCTTGTTGCAACTCAATGATTTTTGACCTATCTCATTGCTACTCAATGAATTTTGACCTATCTTGCTGCTTCTCATTGACTTCTGATCTAACAGATGATGATCTTATGTCATCATTCACAACAAAACACAATAGTTGAGTGGAGAGTTTTTCACTACAAGGAAAATACCCTCTAGCGGAGGTTATAAAGGAGGTTTTTGGTGTTATAAAATTGGCCAAAATTTTCAAAAACACATTTTCTACAACATCCATTTACAGTTACAGAGGTTTTGGCAGAGCTTTTAATGGAATTTCAGCACAACTAAAAATAACTGGGCGATCGGAGGTTATTACGGATGTTTTTCTCATCACTGCATTACCAAGGTGTCAAAACACCATTGCGTGTCATCTAAACGGTGGCCCAGGGCAATCGAAGGTCCGTGGACTAGGCCGTCAAGGTCTAAAATCTCACCAGGCGCACTTTTGGTGATACAATGCATGGGGTCGTTCTAATTGGTCTTGGGATTTGTGTGGTGCCATAGCTCGTATCAGTGCACTAGTACATAGTCTCATAGAAATGCACCGGTGCACAGTATCAGAAAAATGCACTGATTGTTTTAATTCTTATTGGTATATGTGTGGTGCTGATAGTTCTTACAAACACATCGATGCCTAGTCTCACATAAACGCACCAGTGCGTAGTATCACACAAACACACTGAAATTTATAATTGGTATTGGTATTTTTGTAGTTCCCATAGGTCGTAGAAATGCACCAGTGTGCATTAACATAAAAACGCACTGGTGTACAATAATTGACACGCACCAGTGTTCATTTTGTATCTTTTAGAAACATCGACCTGTGACAGTGCAATTATTGTGATTTTTTAAAATTCATTATTCATAAAATATCGACACATCTTATAACAGTATTCATATTAATTCAATTTTTATTAATGCATTTGAAAGTGATGTTTGGATTAATTTGTTATATCATATCATAATTATTGTGAATTTTTAAAATTCATTATTCATCAAAAGACGACAAATATCTTATAACAATATTCATATCAATTAATTTTTATTAATGCATTTGAATTTGATGTTTGGATTAATTTGTTATA
Organism: Pinus albicaulis; assembly: GCA_034641835.2. Classification (NCBI taxonomy): domain Eukaryota; kingdom Viridiplantae; phylum Streptophyta; class Pinopsida; order Pinales; family Pinaceae; genus Pinus; species Pinus albicaulis. The sequence continues at coordinate 139,323,229 of CM076577.1, read as the reverse complement.
TCGTATCATCATATTTCACATCTCTTAATTATAATATTTAATCATCCATAAATTTAATAAGTGGTGTTACATTTCACAACGACAATGGAGAATGGAATAGAATAAATTAACACACACACACACACACACACACACACACACATATATATATGTATATGTATATGTATATGTACATATACATATATATATGAATAAGATAGTCTTTGTCATACAAAATGGGACAGTTATTGGTATCCCTTTGTCTTTCAATTGGGACACTATGTCCATTACATTAAACAAAATGTCTGATTTCATAGACAAATATTTCAAAAAATACAACGCCTTGCTTTGATATCCAAACATAATCATCATCATTCTTCACTTGAATTGTTGTCACTACTCAAGCTACTTCTATGACGGGTTATTTTCAGGAATGTTTTGTGCATGGTGTTGATTGTTTTCTTCTTCTTCACCTTCCATCTACAAACATAAAAATAAATTGTAATGAGTGTATATACATTGGTGAGAATAATGAAAATTGCAATATTAAATAATATACATCAATGTAAATAGAAAATAAATGACGTACCATAGCAACGATTGACTCATAAACTATACACATTCTTTCAAAACCATGAACTATGCCATCTTTCAAGATTTCAACTCTTGGCACAATACCATACTTTGTTTCCTGCAAGTTTTATACCTTATAACAAATAATATATTTAATATAAAAGATATATTTGTTCTATTAATTATATACGGAGCTAAGTAAAAAAATATCAATAGATGCTTACAAATTCCACAACTAATTTCTGGTATGCCAACATATGCTCACAACCCATATTTAACCCAATGTCAATCAATTCGTCTAATGTTTCTTCTTTGTATGTTAGCACCTGTTTGAAGACATTAAATGATTATTTTTGTAAAACAAATTAAAATATAAAAAAATGAAATCTAGTTAAGTTGTTATAAGGAAGTAACAATTACTCACAAACTTAGATATCAACCCTTTTCTTCCTTTTCGTCCTATTTTATGTGTTGAATGGATTCCATTTTCTTTTCTTTTCTGTAAGAAAGTACTTGAAAATTAAAATTTAATGCTAAATTTGTATTTATTGTACCTAATGATCGAAAGATTCAATGATTACATATTACATTTGAAGCACGTGGTTGTTGATATGACTCCTCCTGCGATGCAATTTTTTCCATTTCTTTGACCATCTCTTTATACACCTTTTTGGACATTCCTACTTGCATATTTCTGATATCAGCTCGTTCATATCTTGAGATTTTCATAATCTTCTTGAAAATGTAACATAAAAATAAACTATTTAATTTTTATATTGATATATGAGAAGTAAGTAGAACAAAATTGATATTTATAAATAATTCTAGAAAAACATTTAAAAGGATATTACTTTTTCATTCATTCTTTTTTGTTGTTGTAAGTTTTTGGTATTAAAACTCTGACATGTCTCATTGACCAATTCTATAGAAAGTCTTCTTGTAGTTTAGATAAAATTTGGTTCTTGGAATCATTGGATTGATTTTTGTATTGTAAGTGGAAAGAACATTTATACATTCATTCCACTAGATCCCTCAAACTTTTGTAAAAGTTTCCCCCCCTTTCGTTAACCTCCAACACCACTCCAGATGAGCTAAGAAGATATTCATTTTCATTTACATAATCTATTTTTCTATTTTCTTAGAACAATGTTCATTTTCTGAGTTGTTGGTCCCTGTAGAACATTAAATAGATGTCAATTAATAGATTGTTTGAAACATGCTATCTAATAATTTTAAGTATATTATTAATGAAAATTGAAAAGATAAATTCATATTGGATCGATAGCATTTTTTTCGTTCACTTGATTCATCCTTTTGCAATTTTTCCATAAATATTTTACGCTCTTCTGGTCCTAGATCAGGAATAATCTTATCGAGCTTCGTCATTTTGTGGCTCTTCATGATACACAATAAACAATCCATATTAGTTAAACTAACATATAGTTCAAAAATAATATTTTTTGTAAAGAATTTACAAAGAACTTTCCTTTTTTTCTTTTCTTGATGTGTTATCAGTATTTTTGTAACTTGATCTCTTGTCAGCCATTTATTTATTAATATGAAACCTATACCATACCATTCATTAATGTATTTTATAAATAAATTGTCAACTTTTCAGGTTAAAAAAAAATATCAAGATATCAGTGTGCTTTTTATGGTGTGCGCATCGATGTTGGTGCGTGGTGGTCTTATAAACGCACCACCCAAATAGTATAAAACACCGTACGGTGCTCTATTGCAATAAGCAGCACCAGTGTGTTGCATGTCAACCATCGCATTGATTAACATAGAAAAAATAATAAAAACTATCTAGTGTTAGTTTTTGTAGCATATGGTGTCATGGAGGGGGCGGTGCAGCCTATTCTTATAAACACCCTACGCAAAAAAGGGACCACCTTACGGTGCTCTCTGTCAACTGGGAGACCTAGTGTGGTTTGTTATATGTTACATGGTGCATCGATTAACACTAAAAAATTGTTTTTGCGAAATAATACGTTCGCGGTGCGGCATAATGAAATAGTGCACCAGTGCCGTATTTTACATATGGCACATGCATTAAAAAAAATTATTTTTAAACATTTTATCAAACAGTACGTGCGCAGTGCACTGGGATAATACGGTGCACCAGTGCGCTAGGTTACGTCGGGCGCACCAACTAAAAAAAATATGTTTTTTTTTTAATTCATGCAAGGGATGACATGGATTGGGATCCAAATATGCAAGTCGTCTCATGGGTTGGATGTCATAGGCCTATATATAGCAATACAAACCATATAAATATAAAATGAAAAGCCCTAATTCTGAAATCATAGAAACAGGGAGAAGAAAGGGAAAAAACAAAAAGAATCAAGGGTTTAGGGTAAAAATGGATTTTTTTTTTGTTTATGTAAATGAACAATAAATTGAAATTTTTTACTTACTGCATAAAAAAAACTGGAGAAAAAAGTAAAAAAAAAACAATAAAATTTAATCACGAGATCGTTTGAAATTCTATGCTATAGGGTTTGAATCTCGAGAGGTTTGGAATTATGATTGTCTGGATACTTTTGTTCGAATGTATTTCGCTGCTCCAGAGTGCTCTCCTTCTCTCCTACTCCAGGTATGTCTCCTCCAAATCTTTGGCTGAAATTATTCAGAAAAATAGTGAAATAATGAAAAATGTTTAGTATTTAAAGAATTTTTTTATGAAATTAGATTTTCGAAAATATTTTGCTGCCCATTTTTCAATTTACCACTTTTTTTCATTTAAAAAATAGAGTTGCGCTTTTTTTTATTTGTGGTTATTCGCCACCGATGTGTCACTTAATAGAAGTGCATCGGTACATCTGTTTATAACATGGAACCATTGCGCAATCACTAAAACAAACCGACGCGATTATCTGTACATTAGCACCGATAACAAGAAGTTCATTTTTAAGGCACCGAAATTACTTTTAGGTGTGTACACCAAAATTTATTGTTGATTTTAATTAAATTTAGGGAGAAAATATCATAATTATATTGAATGGACAATTCTTCAAAATCCAGCTCATTCCATAATATTTCTCAAAGTCCTTTGCGGAGTTCTCCCTATCCATCTCGAGACGTAATATTTACTTCATATTTTATTTATATTTTCATTATCTAATTGAATTTATGTTTTTTATCCATGTCCATCATACACAGCTTAATTAAATTTACAATGTATATAAAATTGTAGGTTCATGCAAATTAAGGATCGAGTTCAGATGCACAAAATATTCAAACAACTCCAAAATGTCAAAAGCTCTTATGAGGAGAAATATACCACAATGCGCATTTTGTAGATGAAAATGGACAATTGCTTCACCCTGCCAATTGTATAAATATTGCATCTTCTAGCCACAATCCTGGGATAATGATGGTAATAATTATAATTGTTTGGTATATTTATTAATGTAATTATTTCAACATCAAACCAAATAATCATGCAATATTGTCAACGTGCTTACTAATTGATATCATATATTTTGTACTAATCATGTTCAAATATTTTTTTTTTAAATTATTAGGATTCTAGTGATGATGAGCGACATACCTACCATCTTCCATTGGACACCACAACAATGTCAAATCGAGAGAAGACTGAATTAAGATAAAAAATCAGAGAGGAACGATACCAAGAATGGCTGAATCAACCACCGACTCAATTCCTAGATTCACCAATTAGGAATGACTACAACAATAGTAGTTCTTCACAAGCTGGAAATGGAGGCAATCAAATGGAGGTTGGTATGCATGATTACTTAAGGGATATGATTGTTGTGGAGACAATGTTGTTAGATGAATTCCAAAATGATGATCAGCTAGGGGATGATGCTCATATCGCTGACACCTTTTTCGAAAGCCTTAAATGTTCTTCCACCACCCCTCTCTTTGGACCTAGTGGTTAGTCAAAGTCTACCGAGTTGGGTGCAGCGATGTTACTGTACAACTTGAAATCAAAGTTTAGCTTGTTGAATGCATGTTTCTTGGAAATTTTGAGGTAAGTTACCATAAAGTCCTCCCTTATATAAATTTGAGAAATATAATCATTACACAATTAACATTAAAAATGGTCAATTTTATGAAATTTAATAATTATATCGACATTAATGTACATTTATTAATATTTTCCATGATCACCAACTACAGGTTATTCAAAGATAAGGTTCTTCCGAGTGATAATGTCCTGCCTAGTTGCCGCGAAGAGGAAAAACAATTGTTGAAAATGTTAGGTGTTGAGTACATATCATATCATGCATGTCCAAATGATTGTATTATATATGAAGGATAATATGTAGACAAAGAGATATGTCCAAAATGTGGGCATGACAGGTATGATAGATAAAAAAAGAAGGGTAAACCACGTGGTCCTCCTTTTAAGATATTGAGGCACATGCCTATAATCCCAAGGATTCAAAGGCTCTTTCGTTGCAAAGCATTAGATATGTTGTAGGGATGGCATGCATCACACAGAAGTGAGTTGGGGGTTATGTGAATCCCAAATGATTCAATAGCCATGAAGCATATAGACGATACATGGCCCGAAAAATTCAAGGATGAAGTATGAAGTCTACGACTCAACATAGCCATGGATGGCGTCAACCTATATTCCCATGAGAACACTAAATGTTCTATTTTTCCTGTAGTAGTGATCAATGAAAATATCCCCCCATGGTTTTCTGTGAAGTATGAACATCTTATGTTGGCTCTCATAGTCCTTAGTAGAAGACAAGTGAAGAATATGGATGTCTACTTACAACCACTAGTAGATGAATTAAAGGAATTGTGGGATGAGATAAATGTATACGATGTATCAAGATCCATCAAAATAGAGAGGAGTTTTACGTTGTATGGCATGTGTGCTTACATGACACATGATTATCCAGGCTTAGGTGTTCGCTCTGGTAAATTACATGTGTATTGATTTTTTTATATATGTAACAATATTATTTCACATATTAGTTATTTAATTCATTGTAATTGTTCTGATCTTCATGATATTATCTAACGTGCCATGCATATAAATTGTATACAATAATCTCACAGGTCTTCTGACAAAAGGGTATTTTTGATGTAAATGTTGTGGACCTTCTCTGAAAGCTAGATGGTCCGATGGTCCAAGGACCTATGAAATCTAGTGTATGGTTGCTCCATGGTATTCCTCCCAGAAGAATACCCTTGCAGAAGAGCAGCATCCACTTTCAATGGTAAATGAGAGAGAACCCAAAGGCCTCCAATAATGACACTAGCTAAAGCTTAGAGCATATGAGAGAGAGAAGGAGAAGGAGTTCATAGAAATTTTCAATTCAAATGGGGAGCCTATGTTCGATGATCCCAGAATTCTTCAACACCTATGTTGAGAAATTTCCCATTGGGATGAAAAGGAAATCTATCTTTTATAACCTCCCATATTGGGAGCATCTTAATATTACCAACTTATTAGATCCCATGCATATATTTAAAAAAAATTCATCTTCTTTATGGAGGAACATATCATTGAAAAAAAGTGACACATTGGTTGTTAGGAAATATCTTATTACTTCAGAAACTAAAAATAAACATTGGCCAAGATGATTAGAAAGTACAAGATCAGAGGTAGGCACCGTTCCCTCTAATTCATGGTATTTCAAAGAAGGTGATGTCCTATGGACTTAAAAAAAAGATGATATTTCTTTGGCAAAGAAAGTTATAATGGGTCTGAGGGTGCCATCTTCATACGGGTCTTCACTACGACATTGCTTCACAGTGGATGACCATTTGTCGAGGTTGAAATCACATGACCATTTGAATATTCTAAGAGTACATATAATGTCAAAAGCATGATTTTATTATTTTTTTATATTAATAAATTTTATCCCATGCAAGGATCATAGAACATAGCTAATTTTGTATATTATTGCACGTGTTTATAACTTTGCAGTGTCATTATCCCTTGTTCATGTGTGTGTGTGTGAAACATGAATTCCCTCAAGACCTAGGATGTGACATATCTAGATTATCTGCATTTATACGCTGGATCACGTCAAAAGAGATTCATGTAGCTAGAATTCCACGGTGGCATCAATAGATAGTTGAGATTGTTTGTATGTTTGAGAAGGAACTTTCGATGAGTTTCATGGACTTGCAGGTTCATATTCTAATCCACCTAGCAAATGAGGTTGAATTATTTGGGGTGGTTTCCTGTCATTGTATGTTCCTCTTAAAGAGGTACATGAAGAAATTGAAAGGTTTTGTTCGAAAAAAGGGAAAAACCCGAGGGGTCTATGGCAGAGGGGTACATATCGTATGAGTCTTTCTATTATGCCATTGAGTACATCAAGCAGATCGACAACAGACCAGGTGTGGTGATTTTGGACGATCAAAGGGATGAAGACAAAAGAGAAGGGGAGTTGCTCCAAACGAGTGGAAAAAAGAGCTTGATGAAGAGTAAGCGACTTATAAATTTTCAAATTGACACAAATTAAATATTCACATTGAACTTCGATATAATGTGTATTTTTTTCTCTATGTACTATATAATTTTGTTTTCATTTCATCAACGAATTTAGAAATTGATGCAATCAATAAATTCATTCTTTACAATTCCAAAGTGACACAACCGTGGGTCGCATTGTACGAAAAAAAGAGGATGAAATGGAATAGTGACAGGAAATAATTCAGATGGTTGAATGGTAGAAGTGTGCCTTATCCTGATCATTTAAAAGAAAAAATGCCAAAAATATGCCCCAACAGTTGGGTTGCTGACCAAGTCAGAGAGATATACGATGCAACTGGTCGTTACCCATGTGCTGAAGAGGATGCACTAAATGTAGGGATTGGGTGCAACAAATCGGTAATAATCTATTTAATTTATATGTCCATTTGGAACTTAATAATGCACCTTTAAAATGTAATTACATCTATATTTCATATTTTAACTGTTGGGTTATTATAAGACACACGACACTATGATTTTTTTAACTTTTTTATAACAGGTGCATTTTTCCCATCTACGTGGGTATGGAAATCATTTCCCTAGAAAAAATATCGATGATGGACACATCACACAAGACTATGGAGTGGAAGTCGAGTTCGATCAATATAGTCAATCTAGCCACCGTGATCAAAACCTAGTACGAGGGACATCAAGTTATGTCGAAAAGATACAAGAGATCATTGAAGTGGATTTATCTTCTTTCCAATGTGTTATTTTTAGGTGCAAGTGGTGGGACACCTTTGATCAGAATAATTTAAAGGAAGATCGCGATAGTAGGCTGATATGTATTTAGCTCTAGAAAGGTGTGGGATGAAACTAAGGAGCCCTATGTTTTCCCCAAACACTGCAACAAGGTGTTTTTTTACCCAGATGTGTTGGATAGGGATTGGTGGTTAGTATTGAGACATGAACCTAGATCAAAACATATTTGTGAGAACAATAGTGTTATCATGCCATGTGAGCTGGAATATTAAGAGGGTGATCATGAGAACCGAGAGTGATATTGTACATGTGTTATTTAATCAATATTTATACTTTTTAAGATGGTTTTTTCAAAACATTATAATATGTATTTTGAATTAATTGGTAATTTGCATTGTGTTAATGTTAAAATCAATATTTCACTTGACAATTTGCAATTATGTTTATCTAAAAAACAATGGTGTATTGTATAAAGTTATTTTTTTGTATGTAAGATCATAGTAAAATAATGATAATTCTAAAGTACATGAATTTATTTGCATTATTTTTAAAACTTTATTATGTTACAAAAATTCATATTATTCTAGATTTATTCTTTTACAAATATTTAAAATTTTACAAATTTAAAAATTTAAAAATTTTAATAAAATCATTTCAAATTAATACAATTGAAATTTTACAAATATTTTACATACAATTACAATTAGAATTGGAATTACAATTACAATTACAATTACAATTTTACAATTTCACATACAATTAAAATTAAAATTAAAAACTAAAATTTTAGACTTACATACAATTACAACATAATTATATATATATATATATATATATATATATATATATATATATATATATATATATATATATATATATATATATATATATATATATATATATCATTACGATTACAATTTTATAATTTTACATACAATAACAATTACAATTACAATTACAGTCATTTCAAAATAAATTAAATATTACAATTACAATTAAAATTTTACAAATATTTTACATACAATTACAATTACAAATACAAATGCAATTTTACAATTTTACATACAATTAAAATTAAAATTTCAATTACAATCACGACATAATATTAAATAAATATCATGATCATTTAATATTAAATTACTTAATAAACATCACGATCATGATAACCATCGTACAAACATCATATTCGACTAAAAAAAAATTCAAATTCGCTAACATCATTGTGATCATGATCATCTAACAAAACACAATTAGCATTGTATAACATCATCACAACACAAGCATCAAATATACATCTCATGTTAAATAACTGCTATCACATACATATCTATCTGCAAGCTGCACATTAAATGAACATATCTAACATAACGTAACAATATACACATCATGATGATCACCAACATGTAAATTAAGTACAACTACAATATGAACATAAAATACATGGACCATATATATATATATATAATTTCAAAAATATGCAATTGTACTATAAATGTCATATATCAGCTGGTGATACATCATCAATAGCAGTATTAGTCAAGGCATGCTCAGTCAATGGTGTAGCCTCTATAAGTTCATATACATGATGATCATCACATGCCTGTTGATCTGGTCTTGGTACCTCATGCTGATCAGGATCAACTGTCGACTGCTCATCGTGATGACTCGACATGGTCAATGGCCTAGCCTGCTCATGATCATGAGTACTGATGGATGCTGCAGGCTGCTGACTTGACGTGGCCTATGGTCCAGCCTGCTCTCCATGATGATTGTTGTTCGATGCGGCAGGATACTCATATGGTGCAGTGTGAGGTGAATGTTGATCACTCCCCTGATCATGATAATCAGATGACGTGTCACTGCTCACGGACTTTGGATCACGTGTTGTGTCTCGACCAAGCCTATAACGTGCAAGGGCCCTCCTCAACCACGTAACTAAGTTCATAGCTCCTACGACATGCCACATCAAGCTGTACATGTCACACAACATGCCTCTCCACATATGTACTAGCCTACCATCAGCATGTATTTCTCTCATAGTAGTGGGCCTGAATCCCGCATCAAAAAATAATGCACATAGTTGGTCGCCCAATTCCATCCTCAATCTACTATCAAGCCTACTACACCTAGAAAAAGGCAACGCTGGTGCACCAGCAGGAGTAGGTCTATCTACACCGGCCTCATGATCCTCAAAATCTACCATATCTTGATCGTCATCAGGATCCACACCTGGATCATTTGGTGGCTCTGGCATGTCATCTCCATCAAAAGAGCCAATGTCTACAAAATATATACAAGTACACAACAATAATTAGACAATTTTATTAAAAAAATTAATAAAAACAAGTTAAAGAACATGTTAGAAAAAATTTAAATAAAATAGTAATATTACCTCTATCGTCCAACAACATTATCTGTGAAGAGGATGTTGTCACAGCCTCGCCAATCAAACCAACATAAGGACAGGGGACCATAAAAAATGGATGCTCGTCAACACTGGCTAGCAACTCCAGTGCATCATCTGATATCCTTGAGGAAAACGCAGTCTCGCCCCTCTTGGGCATCATTTGTCTCCACATGTGCATCCATGCATCTAGCATCGGCCTACGAGGCTGTCGAACAAAAGTAGGCCTCGTCTTTGGAAACCTCTCAAAAAATAAACAAAATAGCTCTGAATAAAAAGGGAAGTTGACCCTCGCTTATGCATGAGCGCGAAATTTAACTAAGGCTGTACAAAACTGCTGCAAAAAAATGGCAGACCACCTGACAAGGTGTGGCTCTTATACTAAAGAATCAACATAATATAGAAGCGGTAAACTAATGCATTTCCCATCGCTAGTATTGTGTGAAATGGTTGAAATTAGAAGTGAGAGGCACCTCACCTCCTCACTACCAAATGAAGCAATACGTAACTGACCTCTGGAGACCTGAAAATATGAATGAGACAATATATCCACACTAATATATCTCTAGGAGTACACCAATTGAATCCCTGCTGTATAGCCAACTGGAACCTATGGGAATGAGGGAAAATCCACCCCTCTCCTTGATAGCCCTGTAATGAAATATATGTCTTCCTTAGTGGGCGGGTACCACTGGTTAGGACCAACCCAGAAAGCCTGTAGGTGGGCATTCCACCTGCGGATAAGATGTCGCAAAAACAAACCATGACCCTTTAGGGAAGTAGCCTCCTCGTAGAACTTTAGGAGGCCTACCTTCCTTAGGAGCCCCTAGGTAGATGCTGTAATAGGGCAAGGGTACGCATTTCTCTCCCTCTCTCATGCCTCCCACAGGCGAACCATGTTATACTGGTCCACTTGTTGATGCCATTGTTCCCTCCCTTCTCTCCTTTCACGTCTCTGAATGATTGACATATTAAATAATTTTTTTTTGTTAAATGAGACATGTATTTAGGAATATATATATATATATATATATATATATATATATATATATATATATATATATATATATGTTTGAAAAATAAAATAAAAAAATAGTCAGTGCGCCACAAAAAATGGGCATGCAATGGTCATGGTGTGTATTTTATTGTCGCGCACTAGAGGCGGTGCACCCATAAATTTTCAGCGCACAAGAGGCGGTGCACCTCCAAATTTTAAGCACACCGCCCTCTTGGCATTGTTCCAATGTCAATGGTGCGGTGGAATAACAGTCTACATCATTCACTATAGACCAGTGTCGGGAGGGTGGTGCACTGACCAAACTATACGCCTCGGGACGTATAGTTTAGTCAGCGCATCGCCGTCCTGACATCAGTACATAGTCAACAGTGCGGTATTTAACCAGGCCGCACTGTTTACCAAGTCTAAATGCCAGAAAGTGGTGTGCTAACAAAATTACCCTCCTAGGGGTGGATATTTCTGTCAACGCACCACATTCCTGCTATTTGATAGGGTCAATGGTGTGGCCGGGTAACCGACCGCACTGCACTTTTTTGAAATTTTAAAAAATTCTTGTGTGCCTTTAGGTATCACCCCAGAACCAGTGCAGATACCGTTAGCACCAGTGGCGGTGCGGCCTATAAATTTACAGGTCGCATCATGAATCGGTGCAAGCTGAATAGCTCAAGAGCACTATGCAGGAAATAAAAAATAAAAAAAGGTTAATTTTAAGCTAATTTACAATTCTAATCCGCTAAAAGGCTTAATTATGGAAAAACAAGAAACATACCTGCACATTTGGCCATTGAGGAGGCATATTCATTGTAGAATTTGTAAAACTAAATTTTCCCACCATTTTGCAAAATTCAAAATGGAGATGGTGGACAATGCACAATGACAGTGCGTGCAATGGGAGCACCGATGTCAGGGTGTCTTAGAAAAGGAAAAGTTGCACTGGTTCTTGAGAGATCTGGAGCACTGAAATGTGAAAAATGTGGGTTTTTGGCCGTAATTTTTTTTTATTTAACCATGTTCCGGTGTGTGGGTTTTTATAGGCGCACCGGTGTGGTTTCTTAAGACTGCACCGGTCTGTTTTAGTTTTGGCACGGGGTCTTAGGACGCACCAATGCGGAATCTTTGTAAACAACCTATGGTCTACAGTAATAAGACACACCAGATGAGTTTGTACAGGGTGCACGATGTCCTAGTGTGCCAATGTTTTTTGCGCATTGGTGCTTTCTCTAGTTGAATGCACCGGTGGGGTTTAGGATGATAAGCGCACCGAAGGAAAAACATTCGAAAAAACCTCCACCTCCCAACCTCCTCTAGTAACCTCCACTACAAATAGATGTCTGGGGTATTTTTATAAGGGTTTCCTCAAAAACATCCACTAGAGGGTATTTTCCTTGTAGTGTTTCTATATTTCCACGGTAATTTATGTTAAAAGATTGAAATTCATAACTCCAAATCTTGGCTTCCTTGTAAAGGGGTTTCATATTTTCCTTTCGAACTTGATATGTGCCTTTCATCTGGTTAAAAATTAATTCCAAATTTGTAAATATAGTGATATCATCGACACCAATATTGCATGCCTCTTTTAGGCCTTCGACAAGGGAAATGTAATATGCCTCGCTATTTGTAGTCTTGCCCTGCACTTATTTCTTTCTATTCATCACATGTTTTGTTGCACTATTGTAGAGGACAAATCGAGCAATAGCCTGTCCCGAATTAGGAAAGCAAGAGACCTCAATGCACATTATCGACTTCTGCGCCATTTTTATCTTACAATAGCTAAAAAAAAAATAACGATAACATGATATTAGAAATAGGCCACTTTAAATTTTAGCAGGAAACAACCAATAGTGCCAATAATAAACAATATGATTAAAATATTTTTATTTTAGAAAATAATAAACATTATCACCAACCTAATATCTATACTATATAACAATAAAATACATTTTTAATTTTCCATTCTATTTAGGACCAAATTTCTATTTATATTTTCTTCTATGTATTTCAATTTATACCTCAGGTTAAGATTCTTTATATTATCGACATTTTCTTCTTGTGTTGATTTTTTCTTTCCTTGTCCTAGTTTTTCCATATCTTATAGCCTATTCTCTACTTTTTTGCAACTAAGTATCCAACTCTAATATTCTATTGTCTATCTTTTTTTTAATCTTTTTTTTCACAGATGAGCTAAATTATTCATATTGAAACAAAAAAAAAATATAGAGAAGGAATTTGTACATCTAATTAGACCAAGCTTATAGATTAGGAAAATTGAAATATCCATAAGTGAAAATACTTTTAAGGAAATTCCAACCAACTAAAAATGTAGAGACTTGTACAATACTTGTCTTTACTAGTCACATAGCTGAACTATTGATTTTATTTATTTGTCCTCAACTATTGATTTTATTCATTTTTCCTTGTAACCGTGGAGGATACTTTTTTAAAGAGGCATACACAATTTAGTTTATGGGACTTGGAAATATAATAATCATATGTATTATGTTTAGTAATATGTTCTATAATATGTTTAAATAACATAAGTGATAGTACAATGAAAGAGAATTGGAATAACAAAACAGAAGCCCAGCGATACAAAGAAGAAAAGCACATAAAAGAGGTGAGCAGGTGGCAGGAAAAGTATTTTTTAGAAAGAAGGGGGTAGGTGGTAGGCCAATTATTTTATGAGAGTGGGTGGAGGAAGTAAAGAAATGTGGCCACACAGGAAGTGCACATTTCATTTTAAATGTTCATAAATGTTTGATTGTTCCTAATTTTAACTGTTCATAACTGTTTGACTATTCTTGATTCATTTGATTTGTTTGATTTTTCCTGATTATTTCAGTTTTATTAACATTTAATTTTCTTTAGTGTATTTACTATTTAAAAAATCCTCAAATTTAGTCCCGAGAAGGATCAATTTTCATATGTTTAAATGTGTAATAAGAACCAGGGTTGGAAAATGATTTTCGAGAAATCAATTTAATTAATAGGTTTATATGATATGCAGTAAGTTTCCTCAAACCTACATCACTCTACATATTGGAGTAATTTAATTCAATTCAAACGCATATACAACAACAATGTGAGGGGAAAATGCATATAAACAACAACAAAATTCAATGTGAGGAAACTCACTATGTTGAATTACCTAGGCTCATCGATGTTCCATCCTCTATTGTGTATTGTGCTGGTGAAATCAGTGTCCTTGGCTATATGAAAAGTCTATAGGAAACAAATGGGCAGCAAACACGTTTTGAAGAAACCTGATAGAATGGTACTTCCCTCCACTAGCTCATTATATGAATTACAATCAAATTTGGGCGTGTGCATGCTTCAATTCAAAATTTAAAAAATCTTCAGTTAATGCGAATGCATGGGAGCTCCACCGTGATGGGACGGGGGTTCAGGGGTAGAGAGGGTGGCTAAGGGTGGTGGAGGAGGATTTGGGATGGTGGCAGAGGAGGAGGGTGGCGAATGGGGCCCTCGTAAATGTGCATGGAAAAAAACAGGGAGGTCGAATTGGGACAGAGGGGGATGACCAGACAGAGGGGGTGATGGGCTAGAAAGGAGAGGCGGAGGTGCCACATCACCTTCTGGTTTTTCCCGAGGTTAAACTCTTCCCCATTGAATTATGTATACAACTCAATTTCCCTCACTACTCTATATTTTCCTTCTAAATTGAGACTTCCTTTTCCTTATACAAACAGATACAGTGGTTGACGGGGGAAAAATATGTTGTGGAAGTTTTGGGTTAGTTTACTTTTCTATTTATTTTTTATGTGACAACCACAAGCACATGAGAAAGGAAATTTGTGATTTCCATTTGTCTTTCAAATAAAATTATTTTCACCAATGCTCTGGTGAGATCTAAATTATGAAGGATCCATGTCTCTTTGCCTATTTATATATAGACTGTATTTTGTGAATTTCTTAGATTGATTAATGCATTGTGTTGTTTTGAATATTCGAAGAAGATTATTAAAAGAAAGGATTTACTAGTATGGGCATGAATTTTTAGGTTCCAAAATGGAAGCCGCTAGAACCATCAATATGTTTTAGAAACCAATCAGAGGAAGCGTCACAAAATAAAATAGGAAAAGGAGAGATTCAAACGCCCCCGAAAAATATTGGATAATGAAGGGGGCATGGAGGAATTTCTGGCTTTCAAGCAAGAAAACAAGAATGAATTTCAGTCGTATAAGCACAAGAGGAGGTATTAATTGTGCAGTGGAGGGAGATCAGATGTTGGTGGCCCCGCCCCTCATGCAACAGCCACAAGGCTCATCAGATACTATTACCACGATTGCTTATCTAAGCTGTATTTAATTTTACGATTTTTTAAGATTAGTTCTACTTTTATATGTTTATATAATTAATGGTTGGTAGACTCATTAAGTGATATAGGACAAAGACTTCATTTGTATCTACCACACTAGTTACTAGTATTAATAAATCAATAATAATAATAATAATAATTATTATTATTATTATTATTATTATTAATAAATTAATAATAATAATAATAAATATTTATATATTTAGGAATAAATAAATATTATTAATAATAATTAATTATTAATAATATATAATTATTATTATTAATTAATTAACAATTAATTATTATTATTAGTTAATAATTACTATTACTATTTATTAATTATTTATATTATTTTTTATTTCTTAATAATAAATATTTATTGATTAATTAATATTTATTTAATAATATTAAGTATAAAAATAAATATATGTTTAATAACTATAATAATTAATTTTTAATTAATAATAATAATAATAATAATAAATAATTTAAATAATAGTAATAATAATCTACATAATAATAAATAATAATATTAAAAATAAATAATTTATTAATAATAAATAATAAATATTATAAACCCTATAATGTTGAGACAATTTTTGTCACAATGCTATATTAGACCATGGTCGATCATAACTTATTTTCATATTGAGACAAACTTTACCACAATACGAAATTGGACCATGGTTGACAATGGTTTACCGTGATTGATTTTCATATTGAGAAAATCCTATTATAAACCCAACATATATAGAACCTAAGATAAATATTATAAACCCTAAAATAAACATGGCTGGCCATCGTTGACCACTGATGATTTTCATATTGACTCAATATTTGTCACAATGTGATGTTGGACTATGGTTGACCATAAATTATTTTGAAATTGAGACAACTTTTATCATAATGTGACATTGGACAATGGTTGGCCATGGTTGATTTTCATATTCACATGATATTTCTCACAATGCAACGTTGAACCATGATTAATCATGGATGGTCATGGTCGTCTCAACGAGATGTTGGACCACGAGATAATCTTTGTCACAATGTGACCATAAAACTGATAATAAACATATTTGACCATGGTTGACCATCGTTGATTTTCATATTGAGACAATATTTCTCACAATGTGATGTTGGACCATAGTTGACCATGGATGACCATGGTTGTCACAACACGACGTTGGACCAATGGATTGGTAAATCCAAGGGATATGAAGAGTTCGAATGATAAACTCAAGGGATTGATAGTATAAATCCAAGGAATTAATTATAAAATCCAAATGTATTATAAACCTAAGGGAATAATATTAAACCAAAGGGATTAATATTATAAACCCAAGGGAATAATAAACCCAAGGGTTTAATATTAAAAACCTAAGGGACTAATTTTGAGAACCCGAGAGATTAATAATATAAAAACTTGGGATTAATATTATAAACGTAAGTGATTATTACTATTTTAAACTCAAGGGATTAATAAACCCAATTAATTTATATTATAAACCCAAGGGATTGATATTAAACCCTTGGATTAATATTATAAACCCTATCAACAATAGTATATCCTAGGAATATGCACTCTTAGATCAATAAACCCAATGGATTGATAATATAAACCCAAAACATTATTAAACCCAAGGGATTAATACTAAAAACCCAAGGAATAATATTAAACCCAAGTGATTAATATTGTAAATCTATGGTATATAAACTCTAAGATAAATATTATAAACCCTTTAACAAACATGGTTGACCATCCTTGATTTTCCTATTGAGAAAATCTTTCTTACAATGCGGTGTTGTACCATAGTTGATTTTCATATTGAAAAAATATTTGTCACAATGTGACGTTGGGCCATGGTTGGTATGATTATAAACGAAATATATTTGTATTAGACCCAAGGATTTAATATTATAAACCAAAGGGAATAATATTAAAATCAAGGGATTAATATTATAAACCTAATTTATATAAATTGTAAGCTGATTATTATAAACATTTAAATGAAAATGGTTGACCATGGTTGATTTTCAGATTTACACAATCTTTGTCACAATGCGACGTTAGGCCACAGTTGACCATGCTTTATTTTCATACTGAGGCAATATTTGGCACAATCCAATGTTGGACCATGGTCGACTATGGATGACCATGATTGTCATAATGCGACGTTCGAACAAGACACAACCTTTGTCACAATATGACCATGGTTATTGACGATGGTTAACCATGCTTGATAACCCTAAAATAAACATGGTTATACATGATTTACCATGGTTTATTTTCACATTTAGACAATCTTTTCCACAATACCACGTTGGACCATGGTTGATTTTCATATTGAAAAAATATTTGTCATAATGTGATGTTGGACGATGGTTGATCATGATTATAAATCCAAGACATCTATATAAAACCCAAGGATTTATATTATTAACCCTATGAATAATATTATACCCTATGAATATGAACCCTTAGATTAATGAACCCAAAGGATTTCTATTATAAATCTAGGGGAATAATAAACCTAAGGGTTAAATTGTAGATCCATAATATATTATAAACCCAAGGGATTAATATTATAAACCGAAGATATATAAACCCTAAGGAAAATATTATAAACATTAAAATAAACATTCTTGATTGACCATGGTTAACCATGGATGACCAAGGGTGTCACAATGTGACGTTGGACCATGACACAATCTTTGTCACAATGTGACCATGGTTTTTAACCATGGTTGACATTGTGAAAACTAAAAACAAAAGGTATTATAAACCCAAGGGAATAATATTAAATCCAAGGGATTAATATTATAAACCCGAGGTATATAAACCCTAACATAAATATTATAAACCTTTGAATAAACATGGTTCACCATGGTTGATTTTCGCATTGACACAATCTTTGTCATAATGCGACCATGGTTATTGACGATGGTTTACCATGATTTACCATGGTTTATAAACCTAAAATAAACATGGTTTACCATGATCTACCATGGTTTATTTTCATATTGAGACAACTGTTATCACAATGTGACATCGGACCATGGTTGATTTTCATATTGTGAAAATATTTGTGACAATGTGACGTCGGAACATGATTGATCATGATTATATTAACCCATCATATTTATATCAAACCCAACGATCTATATTATAAACCCTATGAATAATATTATCCCCTAGGAATATGAACCCTTATATTAATAAACCTAAGGGATTGATATTATAAACGCAAGGGAATAATAAACCCAAGGTATATGAACCCTAAGGAAAATATGATAAACCCTAAAATAAACATGGTTGATTAACTAGACCATGGATGACGAAGGTTGTCACAATACAATGTTGGACCATAACACAATTTTTGTCACAATGTGACCATGGTTAACATTTTTACAACTAAAAACTGAAGGCATTATAAACACAAGGGAATAATATTAAACGTAAGGGATTAATATTATAAACCCAAGGTATTTAAAGCCTAATATAATAAACCTTAAAACAAACATGGTTCACCATTGTTGATTTGCAAATTGGCATAATATTTGTGAGAATGCGACCTTGGACCATGGTGGATAGTGGTTGATTTTCATATTAAGGTAATATTTTTCAAATCCAACATTGGACCACGTTCAACAATGGATGACCATGGTTGCCACAATGTGACGTTGGATAAAGATACAATCATTGTCACAATGTGACCAAGGTTATTTCCGATGGTTAACCATGACTGAACATGATTAACCATGGTTGATAACCCTATGATAAATGTGGTTAACCATGGTTGATAACCCTATGATAAACATGGTTGATTTTCATATTCAAAAAATCTTTGTCACAATGCGACATTCGACCATGGTTGATTTTCATATCATAAAATGTTTTGTCACTATGTGACATTGCACCATGGTTGATCATGATTATAAACCAAAGAGATTTAGATTATAAACCCTATGAATGATATTGTACTCCAGGAATATGAACCCTTAAATTAATAAAACCAAGAGAATAATAAAACCAAGGGTTACATTCTAAATTCCTAAGATATTATAAGCCCAAGAAATTAATATTATAAACCCGAGGTATATAAAGCCTAAGGAAAATATTAAAAACCCTAAAAAAACATGGTTGACAATGGTCAATTTTCATATTTAGACAATATTTGTAACAATGCGACATTGGACCATGCTTAACCGTGGTTGACTGTGATTGAATTTCTTATGGAGACAATCTTTGTCATAATTTGAACTTGGACCACGGTTGATTTTCATATTGAGAAAATATTTTTTAGAATGTGACATTCAGCCATGGTTAACCATGGTTGATTTCCATATTGAGACAATCCTTGTCACAATGAAATGTTTGACCATTGCTGAAGATGATTGATTTTCAATCGATAAAATATTTATCACAATGTGATGTTGGACCATAGTTGACGATGGTTGATTTTTGTATTGAGACCATCTTTGTCATTTTGTCACTATAGTGTCTCTTTTTTGTGTTCTTTAACAATAGTCAATGAGAGTGAATTGTAAGAATAAGAATCACTTGAATATCTATAATTAGACTCTTCTATGGTTTTATAGATTCAATTGGTTTATGGATCAATGTAATGGACCCTTGGATTTAACGTTTATAGTCAAGAAAATTGAAAACATCGCTAACACTGTCCTAACTATGAATGATTATGTTTAATGATTTTATGACTATGGTTGAAAGTGGTTTTAATATGGTTGACTATGATTCGTCATGATTGACTATGGCTGAACATGGTTTTCATATGAATCACCATCATCTGACCAAGGTTTTTACTGTTGTCAACCATAGTTAAATATGATTGATTATAGAATAACATGGTTTGAGTGTGTTTGGAAATATTTTGGCTATGATGTCATTTTAGTTTACCATGATTTAATTATGCTTTCCATTGAAATGGTGGTTTTTGATGCTTAACCATGGTTTGACTATCGCTAATCGTGACCATCCACTATAGGCGTCCATGTTCAACAATGGCCATCCACCATAATTCAATATAGTTCACTATGTGCACAATGGGTCACCTATTGATAAGCCATGAAGTCCTTGGTAACTATAGTTCACCATGCCAATCTTGTTGACTATTATTCACTATGATTCCCATGTTGACTATAGTTGACCATGTGAACAATAATCAACCATAATTAACATGTTTTAATGGACAGATTAATTTTTAGGTAAGACATTAAAAATTTGTGAAATAGCATATAATTAGTGCACCAATGATATTATATTAAAATTTTATTAAGGTTATTTAAATGTTTTAATAAAAAAATTTAGACTTGCTGATATTATATTAAAGTCATAATTAAATATTAATGATATATTAAATACTAATATTCATATACTAATTATGTATTAACTAAGTATTGTATCACTAAACTAAACTAATGGTTAATTAAATATATTAATATATTATTTAATATATTATTGTGTATTAGCCATGAG
Organism: Pinus albicaulis; assembly: GCA_034641835.2. NCBI lineage: Eukaryota > Viridiplantae > Streptophyta > Pinopsida > Pinales > Pinaceae > Pinus > Pinus albicaulis. Next base: position 139,302,260 of record CM076577.1, on the reverse strand, counting down.
GGCATTGAGAATCTCGGATGAGTCTCACCTTGAAGGAGAAAATACCCATCTCCTGAATGTCTTTTTCAAAAACAGTTATAGTAAGTTGGATGGACTTAAATATTTCCTTAAAGCAGAAAAATGTCCTTTAGATAAAAAAAGAGCCTAGTGAATGGTCCTACAGTGTGTGCCTTCCTTTCATTCAGGGAACCACTGATAGGATTGCTAGGATCCTTAAGAAACATAGGGTTTCTTCGTATTTCAATCCCCTTAACATGATTCACAGCTCTCTCAAATCGGTCAAAGATCTAATAGACCCTAGGGATGGGAAAGGTGTATACATTATTCATTATTCATGTAGGAAACCCTTACATTGGTGAAACTGACCAGTCTATTAATCAAATGATTTGTGAACATGTTGCTGACATTAAACATGGAATATCCTGCTCCTCTGCCTTAGTTGGGCATGTAGAAAAGACTAATCATCATATTTGCGTCGAAGAAGCTAAGGTCATTGCTAGGATTGACCATTTCCATCATCGTAAGTTAAAGGAGGCCATGGAGATTGAAAAAAGACTCATTAATCTCAATAGAGATGACAACTGGAATATTAACAGGTGTTGGATCCCTGCCCTATATTCTTAAGTGTATTTTGTTTCAGCCCCCCCTTTTTTTTGGCTCGGTCAATGTTTTTCGATGGTGTTTTTCTTCCCTTTTCCCTTGTCCCCTAACAAAAAATAAAAATAAAAAAGAAAATAGATAAATAAATAAATAAATAATAAAAATAAATAAATAAATAATTGAATAAATAAATATATAAATAATAAAATATAAAATAAATATATATAGATATATTGAATTATTAATAAATTAATAAAATAATTATTTATTAAATTAATTTTTTAATCTAAAAACATGTTGTTACTGATTGAAATTAATTTTCACAGTCAAACTAGATGTTATCCTAATGGCTAGTTTAGCGATTTCTACATCTATTTAAACTTAAGGTCTGGATCTGATATCTTAAGTCCTGATGATGAACCACACTATTTGGTTCGAAACGCGTCAACAACGTTTTTTGTCATGTGATTTTTACTGAAAGAACTCCAAATATTATTTAAGATATAAAATAATAAACTATTATTATTATTATTATTTTAATATTACAATAAAATATTTAAAATAATATTATTTTAGTAAATTATTATGAATTAATGTAATTAATAATATATTAATTTATTAATAAATTTAAAATTAATTAATTAGATGATAATAAATTATTGATTATTAAATATTAATTATTGTATAGAATTATTTCGGTAATAATCACATTCAAATGAACTTTGTCGACGCGTTTCGAACCAACCAGTGTGGTTCATCATCACGACTAGGTCAGAGATCAGATCTTGAGGTTGAGTTTAAATAGATGCAGAAAAGGCTAAACTAATCGTTAGGATAATGGCTAGTTTTTTCTTTTTCTTTTTTATACCAAATAGATTAATAACGGCTAGTTTTATTTAATTAATAAATTATTTAAATTTTTAATAAAATATATAGGTCTTTTTATTTAATTTAATGTAGTTAATTAGTTATTATTGTTATTATTATTATTATTATTACCTATTCTATTATATTATATTTATTTAATTATTTATATTAATTTATTCTCTTTTTAAGAAATAATAATAAATTAATTAATTAATTAAATAGAATAAAATAATGTATATATAATAAAAAAATTAAATAATAATAATAATAATAATAAACCACTAGACCACTAAGAATATGGAGCAAGGATCAAACACCTTCTTATATTCCAGCGGTCATATCTATTGAGATTTATGGGTCTTTTTTCAATTTTTAAGGCCTCTCTTAACTTACAATGATGGAAATGATCAATCCTAGCTATGACCCTCACCTCTTTGATGCAGATATGATGGTTAGTATTTTATGCATGCTCAACTAGGGCAGAGGTGCAGGATCTTCCATGTTTAATGTTAGCAGCATGTTCACATATCCTTTGGTTTATAGACCGACCAGTTTCACCAATGTAAGGTGTCCCACAAGAACAATGAATAGTACAGACACCTTTCCCATCCTTAGGGTTTACCTGATTTTTAACCGATTTAAGAGAGTTGCGAATTGTGCTGAGGGGCCTGAAGGAAGAAGAAACATTATGTTTCTTAAGGATTCTAGAAATCCTATCAGTGGTTCCCTGAATTAAAGGAAGTCGTACACTGCACGACCACTGATTGGGTTCATTAATATTTTTATTTTTAACTAAAGGACCGCTTTCTACCTTAAGAAAAGTATTAAGTCCTTGCAACTTACTATAACCATTTTTACAAAATACATTAAGGAGATGGGTCTTTTCCTCCAAAAGGTGAGACTCATCGGAGATTCTCAATGCCCTGGTGGCGAAGGTATTGAGGACGACTAATTTCTGAGCAGGGAAATGATGAGAATAGGCATGGAGATATTGCTCAGTATGGGTTTTCTTTCAAAAAAATTGATGGGAGAAAGAACCATCATCATTTCTAGAGATAAGAATGCCAAGGAAAGGAAGGCTACCATCCACCTCATAATCCATGGTTAATTTTATGGAGCAATATTGACTATTAAGATGAAGGAAGAAACGATCTAACTCTTAATTAATGTATTTTGTAAAAATGGTTATAGTAAGTCGCAAGGCCTTAAGGCTTTTCTTAAAGCAGAAAGAGGTCCTTTAATTAAAAATAAAAATATTAATGAACCCAATCAACGATCATGCAGTGTACGGCTTCCTTTCATTCAGGGAACCACTGATAGGATTGCTAGGATCCTTAAGAAACATAATGTTTCTTCTTCCTTCAGGCCCCTCAACACGATTCACATCTCTCTTAAATTGGTTAGAGATCAAGTAAACCCTAAGGATGGGAAAGATGTCTATATTATTCCTTGTTCTGGTGGGACACCTTACATTGGTGAAACTAATCGGTCTATAAACCAAAGGATCTGTGAACATGTTGTTGACATTAAACATGGAATATACCGCACCTCCACCCTAGCTAAGCATGCGGAAAAGAATAACCATAATATCTGCATCGAAGAGGCGAGGGTCATAGCTAGGATTGACCATTTCCATTAACGTAAGTTAAGAGAGGCCTTAGAAATTGAAAAAAGACCCATAAATCTCAATAGATATGACGGATGGAATATAAGCAGGTGTTAGATCCTTGCTCTATATTCTTAGTGGTTTTATTTTATATATATATATATATATATATATATATATATATATATATATATATATATATATATATATATATATAATTTTATTCTATTTAATTAATTAATTAATTAATTATTATTTCTTAAAAAGAGAGTAAATTAATAATAATAATAATAACTAAGTAATTAGATTAAATTAAATAAAAAGACATATATTTTATTAAAAAATTAAATAATTTACTAATTAAATAAAACTAGCCGTTATTAATCTATTTGGAAAAGAAAAAAAAACTAGCCAATATCCTAACAGTTAGTTTAGTCTTTTCTGCATCTATTTAGACTCAATGTCTAGATATGATCTCTCACCTAGTCTTGATGATGAACCACACTGGTTGGTTCGAAACGCGTCGAAAAAGTTCATTTGAATGTGATTATTACCGAAAGAATTTTATACAATTTTAAGATGGATCACAAAAGCCAAATTTCAAAAAATATTAATTATTTAATTAATTTATAATAATTAATTACATAATTATTATCATTATAATTAATAATAATTAATATAATACAATTTTATACAATAATAATAATTATAAATAAATATGTATACAATATTATATTAATTATTTTTATATACATTAATAATTAATATAATTAATTAATACTGTAAGCAGAAAGAAAATTTAAATTTAACATTTTTGTTTTTTTAATCTAACTCCCTTTTTTCTATTTCTATTAAAAATATTGCTTACACATTTTTATATCTTATAACTTGGGATATATGTATTAATTTAAAATTAAAGTTAATATTTCAAAATGTTATATATACAAAATTGAAAAAAAATGTAATGTAAAAGTGACGCTTGAAAGGAGACAAAGATATACAAAGATTTAGTTAGTTGTATAAATTAAATATCTTATTAATGAAAAATTATGAAGTAAGAAACCATCTCTAACATTGAACTTCTCCAAACATCTCAGAAATTGTTGCAGGTATAAGCGACCAATATAATCAATTGCACGTATCACTCACCAATGTAATCAACAATAATCAAAGGAGTGTGAAGGCTAACAAAAAGATGTTGTGGATTTAATTTTGTGAATCAAAACATTGTAAACACCATTATGAGTATTAATATATTAATATCAATGTTAATATACACATAGTTATACATTTCGATAAGCTACACCAACACAATCAATTTATTGACTAACTACTTTTTAAAAAAACAAATTATTATATTAATAAAGATAAAAGTTAAAAATAAATTAATTAAAATTGAAGAAAAAAAATTCTTGCAAAGTAACAATCCTCAGCCAATTGCTTGGCTTGTGACATTATTATTAAATAGTATTTCCTCTTGCATGAGGTTAGCCTAATCTTTCAAATAAATTTCGTTTTAGTTTTATTGAAATTATACATGGCATAAGTAAAAAAATAATTGTACATTAACCCATGTCCAAATATTTAATACATGATTAAGGAAGTGGATGGAGATTTTTTATTTATTGAAAAGGATTCTATATCAATCATATCATTTTTTGCTGATCTTGATATATATAATTTAAAATTACATAAGGTTATATTCAATTATGTCAAAAAATTTACTGAATGTGGAACTAAATAAAGTAGAATTTTAATGAAAATGTTGATTTTATGAAATTATTACAATTGTATTTATTTATTACAAATCCACGATGTTGAATGTCGATTACAGTTAATAGATCAGATCACGGGGAATATAATAAATGGATTTAATCTCGGATTTATGTGTTATTACTGGGAGTGATATATATTGCAACACCTAGCTGATCGAGCTCACATGAGATGGAACAAATCGGGTTTTGAAAAAATTATAGATATTATTGTGAGTCTAGTATATATCTATTATTTAATTTTTATATCAATATAAAAGTAAATTTTCCTTACAATATTTTCACTTAGACACCTCAAAAATATATCAATTACTATTAATAATTAACAAACATCTAATTTTAGTTTCAATCTTACGAACATATACAAATTTATGAAACAATATGGATATCTGCGACCTATATAGTTTTAGAAAAAACATGACCAACAATTTTCTTTGTTGTGTACTCAGGTTAGGAAACCTAATTTTTACCCAGGCGCACCACTTTAAATTCTGGTAACATAATAGATTTTCCCATTTCATTTGTAATAGAATGGTTTTTCCATTTGAATTTGTGATTCAGTGACACCAGTTCATATGATATAAGAGATTAATTGAAAGTGCATATTAAAAACACAAAAAAAACCCTTTCTTAGAAAACTTATTTATCAAACTAAAACATAATCCCTTAAGTTAATATTCTTGAAAACCTTATGGAAAAAAATTGAAGGCCAAATCACTGTCTTGGTCCCAACTTGAACCCCAATTCTCACCATTCCACCCAAACCACCATCCCCTTCAGCTATCCCTACCACCATTGGAGCCGTAAATGCCACCGAAGTTGTTGGAAATTAATTCCAACTACAACTGAGCAGAAGGAGGACGAAAGATCAATTCTGATGGAAATTCAAAGTACAACAATAGCATAAATGTTTTGTTTAAATGTTCACACCATAGTGCATTCAATCCGGGTTTAGAAAAGCCTGCAAATCCAATTTCTTGTTTAAAGGCCATAGCTTGTTTTGCAATGAAATACCATGGTTCAAACCACATTACCTCTACATTCATAAACCTGCACCCACCGCCATTAAAGTGACACCAATTGTGTTTAACTTTACCATGCATTTACTTGAATTTTCAAAACACCACGTCATATTTGTGGTCCCCATCGATTCCACGTCCTAACTCCACAACCAATCCCATGTTGATCGCACGTTTCCAGAGCCTATGTCATCAGTTCCTAAACCTTGCGATAGGCAGTGGTCCACCTTTGCCAAGTCACCAGTCCGTCAAGCAATGAGAATCATATAGCACCATTTGGGTACATAGTCACCAAGCCCTTGGATGGATGTGATAAACCATTAAAGGTTTTTGCATAAATTTTTAAATCCGCCAGCGTGTCAACCCTCTAGCCAATGAGAATGTTATCGCGCGAGTTTGATGTCCAGTCAATAGGCATAGAAATGGATGTGATGAATCAGCAAACCGTTTTGGATAAATACAATTGGAATCCGTGAAATGTAATTTTCATAAGATTTAAGACTTTAGGTTAAAGTTTTAATTTTTTTTTATATGCGCGCAATGTAATTTTTTTTTCGTTAAGTCTTAAACTTAGGAATATATATATATATATATATATATATAATATATATATATATATATATATATATATATAGAAAGTTTTAAAATCCTCTTAGTGAGTGTGCATTATAAGAAAACAAGAGTAAGCCCGAAGGTTGAGTGTTGTGATTGTTTTTGAGAAAAACACAGTGTGTGTATGCTCGAATAGCCAAAGAGCATTTAACTGTGTAATATGACCAAAGGCAGAATAAAAAAATAGATAGAGAGTGAGCTGCGTGTGTAGCAGCTAGCAGAAGAATTTCATTTTGTAATTCCAGAACACAACAATTCTGAGGAATGTTTCATTTTGTAATAATGCAACAGTTTAATGAAAAATAATGTTTTTTCTCCATCTCTATCCAAGATTTTTTATTTTATTTAAATCTCTGTGTTTAGTTGAGGAACTCCACTTACTCTATGTGTTTGGACTATTCAGAAATATCAACATGGTATCAGAGCTAGTCCAGGCTCTTTTCATTTGCCAAAGAAGCTGAAGGAAGAAGGAGTTGTTGAAGCTTTTGAGCAGCACTATGAAGGTTCAGCAAAGCCAGGTATTTACAAAATAGATTTTTTTTTTCTTTAAAAAATACAGTCCAGAGAACTATATAAGGAAATCTATTGAAGACAGAGTTTATTTCTTAGAAGTGAGAAGGTTTGTTTAAAATAAACACAGTCAAGTCTTCACAATAGTTCTGTAAGCTAGTTATGGCAGGAGCCAGCACAAGCATGAGTATGGGAAATACTCAACTCTCACAGTTCAATGGGAAGAACTATGACTATTGGGAATTCACAATGAAAGCCCTATTTGCCTCTTAAGATTTATGGGAGCTAGTTGAAGATGGTTTAGAAGAACCAGCAGATGAACAAGCATTTAATGCCTTGACACAGACAAAGAAATATTTTCTCAAGAGTAATAGGAAGAAGGACTCAAAATCCCTCTTCTATCTCTATCAGGCAGTACATGAAAGTATATTTCCAAGAATTGCAGCAGCAAAGAGGTCCAAGGATGCACGGGGTGCCCTCCAGAAAGCCTACCAAGGCAAGGAGAAGGTAAATAAAACAAAGCTTCAATTAATGAGAAGAGATTTTGAGGTCATTTTCATGAAAGAGTTGTATACAATAGGCACATTCTTCACAGCGTTGATTGGGTTGGTTACCTAAATGAGATATCATGGAGAGACCATAGAAGAAAGAAGAATAGTGGATAAAGTATTGAGGAGCTTACCCTCAAGGTTTGATGTGATAGTAACAACCATTGAAGAGACAAAGAATCTCTCGTTGTTTATTGTTGATGAGCTTCATGCATCATTGATGATGCATGAACAAATATTGAGCATAACAACAAAATCATCTTTGGAGCCTGCCTTAAAGACCCAAATTTCCTTTAGAAGAGGAAAAGGTCAAGGCAGATCAAACTATAGAGGAAAAGGAAGAGGCAAAAGCCAAAACAGAGGAAGAGACAACCCTGCAAATACTAGTGGAAGGGGCAACAATCAAAGTCAGAATCGAAGCCAAGCCATAAACCAACAAGGTGGAAAAAATGAAGCACATGGACAAAGGTATGATAAATCCCAAGTCCAGTGTCATTACTGTAAGAAGTATGGCCATTATTCTAATGAATTTAGGCAGAAATAGAGTGACATGGGTAATAGACCCAGTGCTAATTTTACTAAGGAAAATCTTAGTCAAGATAACTTTTTTTTAGCATGTAATATGGCTGGAGAGAAAAGTGAAGATATATGGTTTCTAGATTCAGAATGTAGCAACCATATGACTAGAAACATTTCTATGTTTTCCATGTTATATGAAAATATGAAGTCTCAAGTAACATTGGGAATAGACAGTAAAGTCTCTGTCATGGGAAAATGTAGAGTAAGTGTTTTGACAAAGAAAGGAGAAAGGAGATCCATATCAGATGTATACTATGTTCCTGGTATGAAGTGTAACCTTTTGAGCATTGGACAACTCATTCAGAAAGGCTACATGTTTTCTTTGAAGATGATGTATGTACCATCATGGAAATACCACCAAGCAAGAAAAATATTACACAAGTGAACATGACAAGAAACATAATGTTTCCTCTCAAGATGAGAGAAGATTTGAAGAAAGGAGTTGAAATGGCAGTAGTGACACAAGACATTCCAAATAGAAGCAAAATATGAAAACTGGTTATGGCACTTGAGATTTGGACATCTCAACTTTAGAGGTCTGAATTTGTTGCATAGGAAAGGAATGGTAAATGCATTACCATTGATTGAAAAACCAGACAACCTATGTGAAGGCTGCATCTTGGGAAAACAACACAGAGAAATATTTCAATCAAGAAAGAGCTTAAGGGAAAAATAACCCTTAGAAATTATCCATTCTGATTTGTGTGGACCAATGCAAACACCATCATTAGCAGGCATCCATTATATGCTAACCTTTATTGATGATTACACAAGAAAAACATGGGTTTATCTCTTGAAGTTGAAGAGTGAAGTGTTTGAGAAATTCTGCCACTTTAAATTTGTAGTTGAGAATCAAAGTGGGAAGCATATCAAAGTCCTTAGGATTGATAGAGGAGGAGAATATATCTCCAAATAATTTATGCGTTTTTGCAGAGAAAATGGCACTCATAAACAATTTACAGCAAGGTATACACCACAGAAAAATGGTGTTGCTGAAAGAAAAAAAGAATCATCATGGATATGGTAAGAATTATGCCAAAGTAAAAACATTTTCCAAATGAATATTGGGCTGAAGCTGTACATTGTGTAGAATATGTGATGAATAGATTCCCAACAAAGAGTGTAATGAGCATAGTTCCTGAAGAAGCATGGAGTGGCATAAAATAGTTTGTCACCCACATGAGAGCTTTTGGTTGTGTGGCTTATGCACACATTCCAGATCAGCTAAGGAAGAAGTTGGAAATTAAGGGGGACAAGTGCATATTTTTTGGATACATTGAAGAATCCAAAGCATACATATTGTATAACCCATCTACCAAGAAATTTATGATAAGAAGAGATGTGTAGTTTATTGAGAAAGAAGCTTGGGATGGAAGCATTGAAAAAACAGTCAATGTGAAAAGTTGTTTGTCTCATGATGAAGATAAAGAATAAATGGTTGAAAGAAACCCCTCATTAGAACCACCACCTCCACCAACAAAAAGACAGAAAGGGACACCACAAGCGAGTATGAGAACACCCTTGAGAAGTGATGACAGTGCTTCTTCAAACACATCATAAGGAGAATATTTGAGCTTCTATAAGCAAAATTTCAACAAGTGAAAGAGGAACCAGATTCAGAAGTCTGAATGAAATTTATGAGCAACAAGAAGGTATGAGATTTTTATTTTCATTATATTTTCATATAGATGATCCTATTCATTTTGAAGATGTTGTAAAAGATAATAAATGGATAGATGCTATGGATGAAGAAATAAATTCCATAGAGAAAAATAAGACATGAGAATTGGTTGATCTCCTAAAAGGCAAATAATTTATTAGAGTGAAATGGGTTTATAAAACCAAAAGCAATGTTGAAGGTAAGATTGAAAGGCGCAAGGCTAGACTTGTTGTCAAAGGCTACAAGCAACAACAAGGAAGAGACTACGAGGAAACCTTTTCACCAGTTGCAAGAATGGAAACAGTAAGAGAAGTGTTGTCCATAACAGCACAACATAAGTGGAAAGTTTATCAAATGGATGTGAAATCAACATTCATAAATGGAGTATTGATGGAAGAGGTTTATGTTGAACAACCTCTGGGCTATGAGAAAGAAGGCCAAGAGTACAAGGTATGAAAATTGAAGAAAGCTCTATATCGGCTAAAACAAGCACCAAGAGCATGGTACAATAGGATAGATGCCTATCTAATAGAAAATGGGTTTTAGAAATGTGAAGGAGAACCCACATTATACATCACAGAAAAATATGGTAAGATGCTCATTGTTGTTTTGTATGTTGATGATGTGATATTCACAGGTAATGATGCTTACCTCATTGAGAATTTTAAAACAGTCCTGAAAGATGAATTTGAGATGACTGATATGGGATTGCTGAGATACTTCTTAGGAATAGAAGTAGAGAAAAATAAAAATTAAATTTTTATTTCTCAAGCTAAATATGTGAAATAAGTTTTGGAAAGATTTAACATGTAGGATTGCAAAGCAGCAATTACTCCTACAATGATGGGATTGAAATTAAGCAAAGAAGACAATAGCAAGGATTTTGATCCAAGTTTGTACAAGATTATAGTTGGAAGAATTATGTATTTGAATGCAATTAGGCCTAATATTGTGCATGTTGTAAGTTTAATTTCTAGATTCATGGAAAGGCCAAAGGAGACACATTGACAAGCAACAAAAATAATTCTGAGGTATGTGAAAGGAACAAAGAGGTATGATATTTTATACACCACTTCAAAAAATTTGAATTAATTAGATATACTGACAGTGATTGGGCTGGAAATATAGATGACAGGAAAAGCACCTCTGGATATGTTTTCCATATGGGATCAGGAGACATTTCATGGGCTTCTAAGAAACAACCAATTGTGGCTTTATCAACAATAGAGGTAGAGTATGTGGCACCTACACCAACAGCATGTCAAGCAGTATGGATGAGGAGAATGTTAAGAATTTTTTGTCATGAAGTAAAAGGCACAACAGTGTATTATGATAATAGCTCAACTATAGCTTTATCCAATAATTCAGTGTTTCATAAGAGAACGAAACACATTGATGCCAAGTATCACTACATCAGAGAGATAGTGAGCAAAGGGGAAGTTGTTTTGCAACATTGTAGAATAGCAGAGTAGCTTGCTGATATATTAAAAAAACCATTGGGGAAGAAAATTTTTAATTACCTAAGAAAATGTTCGGGTATGTAATAATGCAGCAGCTGTAATTAAGGGGGAGTGTTGGAAATTAATTCCAAATGCAACTGAGCAGAAGGAGGATGAAATATCAATTCTGATGGGAATTCAAAATACAGCAGCAGCTGAAATGTTTTATTTAAATGCGCACACCACCATGCATTCAATTCGGGTTTGAATAAGCCTGCAAATCCAATTTCATGTTTAAAGGTCGTAGCCTTTTTTGAATTGAAAGACCGTGGTTCAAACCATGTTACCTCCGCATTCATAATCCTACACCCACTGCCATTAAAATTCCACCAACTATGTTTGACTTTACCGTGTTTTTATTTGAATTTTCAAAACACCACGCCGTAGCTATGGTCCCCACCGATTCCACGTCCTAACTCCACAACCAATCCTGTGCCGATCGCATGTTTCCAGAGCCTACATCATCAGTTCATAAACCTTATAATAGGTGGTGGCCCACCTTCGCCAAGTCACCAGGCCCTCAAGCAATGAGAACCATATCGCACCGTTTGGGTGCACATTCACCAAGCCCTCGGATGGATGTGATAAACCATTAAAGGTTTTTGCATAAGGCTTTAAATCCGCCAGTGTGTCAACCCTCCAGCCAATTAGAACGTTATCGTGCAATTTTGATGTCCAGTCAGTAGGCATCGAAATGGATGTGATGAACCATTAAACCATTTTAGATAAAGACAATTTGAATTTTTGAAATGTAATTTTCATAAGATTTAAGACTTTAGGTTAAAGTTTTATTTTTTTTGTATATGCGTGCGATGTAAATTTTTTTTCGTTAAGTCTTAAACTTATATATATATATATATATTATAATATATATATTATAAACATTATATATTTATAATATATATAAATAGCAAAGTGAAATGTTGTAGTGAGTGTGCATTATAAGAAAAGAAGAGTAAGCCTGAAGGCTGTGTTGTGACTGTTTTTGAGAAAAAGATAGCGTGTGTATGATCGAATAGCCAGAGAGCATTTTACTGTGTAATATGCCCAAAGGAAGAATAGAAAAAGAGACAGATAGTGAGCTACATGTGTAGTAGCCAGCAGAAGAATTTCATTTTGTAAATC